>JAXGGA010013366.1:0-35512 GCA_038373865.1 Uloborus plumipes | reverse complement strand
GAATTGAGAATTTCCTACTTCCCAAATATTCAGGTTCGGGGCGTTGCTGCCAATCGATCCGGGAATAAATTCGGGGGCCGATGTACTGACGGTCGTTCAGGCAATTTCGTGGCGAACTTTTCGTCGCTGATTCTCCACTCAACCCCGGTAGCGCTGCCAAGGGGCGGCCTCCCCTTCCCGGCGGGCTATTTCTAGATCCCGTGACGTAGCGGCCCAAGGCGGAAGGAAGGAACTATTCGCGGATGACGCAACCCCGCGGCCGGGGCAACCCTAACTCTTGGATGCGCGCCATCCCGAATTCGAAGACAACGACCCCTCGTCATCACCGTCTGCGGCGGCAAGCTCTTGCGCAATCCCTTTCGCTTTTCTCTGAGGCGGCGAACGATTATTTACCATGTGGGAATGACGAGCGATTCGGAATTCTCGTTTGATTGACACCGGAGCTGCGATCGTCAGTGGTGTCGAATCAGAGTGATTTGGACAGGCATTCAAAGGCCAGGACGGGCCCTTGTCAGGTTGGTCGCCGGGCCGCCTCCCTCCCCTCATTAAATGTACACAACATCTGTTCCCACCCCCCAAAGACAGACCTCTAGTCTCCGACAAGGCTGACCCAACCTCTCGGCGGCCCTGGATTTGGACAGAGGAGGGGGGGGGATAAAAATGGAGTAAAACCATCTCCGACGTGAACGACATGATGTGTTACTGCAAAAGTATGACAGTGGAGAATCGATTTGTGATCGAATGCTAATCACCGGCTGATATCGACACTTCATAGATTTCGGACTTTCGCTGTAACATATGTTCTAAAAAATTTTTTTCTCCAATTGGGCTTTTTATTTGTGTGCGTCAGGCTATATTTAACCCATTAATGCCTAGCGTCCTTTTTTAGGGACGGTCCAAAAAGTGTCTGAATTTACCAAAAATGAACATTTTAACCAAATAATAGTGTTCAATTATTACTTTGGTATTGTTTCAATTCATTATTAACAGATTACAGCACATAACAACAGTGTGTTCTGTACAGCAAAGTGTGTTCTGTAGCCGTGTAACCAGTATACAAAATATCTTTGGAAAAAAAATGTTAGGCATTAATGGGTTAAGTTGTAATGGTAATTGCTTCAGGGGTGACTATTCCCTGTGCTGGATCAAGAGGGGCGCAAACCATGTGGAAATTTCACTCTTTTTCGTTCATACTCAAAATAAAATTTCGAAGAAAGATGTCAAAGGGCAGCGGAAGCAGTTTCAAAGTTTTGCCCCTGGCTCTAAATAAATTAAAGATTTGGCACTGCCTATCCCTGCCCCTCCTACACCAAAAAAATGCAATGTGAAAGTTCTCAAATCTTACCCCCCCCCAACTAGATTGAGACCCCTTAAAACACTCCTAACTAGGATCTTTTGAGTTGCAGTCAGCGCCAGAAGAGGCAGTGGTGGCTCGATCGGTAAGGCGTCGGACTCGTGACCGGAGGGTCCCGGGTTCGATCTCAGCCGATCAAAGATCCACCGTCTTGATTAATAGTGGCTGGGGGAAGTTAAAAATGTCGTGGTCACAAAGTCCTCCAAGTGAAACGGTACCTCTGGGGGTTCTGGGCCAAGGGTTTGCTCGACCCTTGGTTCTGGTTCAAAAATAACAGAGCGCTCTTCAGGGCCCTATCCCGGTTAAACCACGACTTGTGGTAGGTACGGGGGGCCCTGGAATGTGTGAAGTCAGCGCCAGAAGTGTTCATTAGTTGGAAAAAGGTGTTACTGAATTCAGTTCAAATATTTTTTGTCACATCGAACACCTGAATTTTAATCCACTTTCGCTCGAACCAGGAATCATTGATACGTGATTAACAGCCAATGCATCTTCTGAGTGGGTGAAAAAAGTCGCTGAGAATCCCTTTTCATTTCTGCTGGTTAAGTCGTACAAAGATGAGACTGGATGAACCAGCTTCTCCGAAAATTTTCGAATTGTCCACTACACCAATTCCTTGTTGTTTACGAGGAGATGACAGACGCATACAGAATTTGATGGGTAAACTATCGGACGACTCGCCCAACTTGCCCGCAGCAGAATGGTGTACACCGGGCAGCTCAAGTATACGTCGGATTTTGCATAGGATTAGAGAGACAGTCGCTTTTATCTGGTCTCAATAAATTAATTTAAAAAATGGAAGTTTATAACGTTGAATAAAAATGTTTAACATTTAAAAATCTTCTAGGCATGTGCAAAAAAAAAAAAAAAAACTATAGATATAATTCAACCGCGACGAGATGGCCGGTGTCAATCAAATGAGAAAACGAGTCCATTCCTTAAAATAGGTAGAATTTATACCCATTCAAATTCCCCCATCAGTTGTGAATCCCATTCCTCAATTTTCATCTGCCTATCACCCCTTCCTAAAAATGGACAATCCTGAAAAAAGGAGGAGTCATAGGCCATCTTTGCGAAGTTGAATTATAAAAACCAAACACGGTATTAAAATAGTAAAAAAAGTGCAAAATCAATTTCAGCAGTGTGCCAGAACACAAACGTACAAGTTCACAGAATGAAGATTGCGTTTATTGGAACGGGAAAACCTCACAGAGGTGGCCTTTCGTCGAGGCGGTAGGTAAGAGGAAAGTTCTGCTAAATGTGGAGCGGCGGCCCAAGTCAATAATAGAGGCGTGGGAGAATAATTACATTACCGGGATTTGCTAAGATCGAATTTTAAATATTATGATTTTTATTTCAATCTCAGGATTTGGGTGGGGTGTCGAGTTCTGTGAAGAAATTAGTAGCTCTTGTAATTATGTGCGGTGAGACAGGTCCTATTGCTTTGTCCTTGTGAATCGTACTGCAGTACCGGATGTGTGTGGGGGGGGGGGGGCAAATCCACTATGTATTTTTTTTTTTTTTCAATGAAACCCGAGGTAAAAACATGAAGGAAGATGTGTCGAGGTGCCGTTTCGAGATTTGCTCTAGCAGAGAAATATCGTAGAGTCGGCGCTGCTGTTACGTACGAAGGCAGGCTGGTTTACAATAGTTCCAAGAACTCGATTTCGGAAATACTGAATTTTCTGAAAAATATATTTTGAGACTCATCGCCATATTTCAATTGCAAAAAAAAAAAAAAAAAAATTGGAGCGAATAATAGTCAAATATATTGTAACGAGTCCGTAGCACCTTCAACTTTCTTTAAATGAGCATTCCAATCTTGAGGAAATAACTAGAAATTTATTTACAAGTATGTACACTATTTACAATAAAGCAGGAAACAATTGCTAAACATCCAGCAATTAGGTAGCAAAACAGTACACTGTACTCTCAACAGTAACTCAGCACCACGTATCTAACGTGAACAGTAATTAAGAAATTACAAAAGCAAAAACAACCATCCGCTCAAAGCGAATAAAAACGAGCACTCTCAGAAATCAACATCTGAAAAGAACTAACTAACTTGTGTTCAAGGCCAGCTATTTATACACGGAAAGAAATTACGACAATATTCGAGAAAAACCTGGAATATTTTGTTTCATTCATAACATTACGTAATCCATTCACAAATTCTAGTGATAAAAAGAAAAAGAAAAAAAAGAAAACACTCCGAGCGAAAAATGTCTTCACGCTTATTAAATGCAGGGCAAGTGTAAAAACTACGAAACGTTACAGGGCCGGTATACAAGTGATAAAAGTGATATCTTCAGATACTTTTGCAACATGACGTCAGATAAAACCAAAACTAATGAAAATGATGCAAGGCAGGAAAAACAACAACTATTTACAAGATTTGTAACATTGCCCCCTTCCCAAGGACTGCACGTCCCGGGCAGTACAATCCCCAGAAAGGAAGCAAGGGAAGACTTACAGATGCACACATTACAT
The DNA here is from genome assembly GCA_038373865.1 of Uloborus plumipes. NCBI lineage: Eukaryota > Metazoa > Arthropoda > Arachnida > Araneae > Uloboridae > Uloborus > Uloborus plumipes. The sequence goes on along the minus strand of JAXGGA010013366.1, from coordinate 31,668 downwards.
GATGACCAATCATAAACATGATAAACAATAACAATGAGAACATGAACGAAATAATAACATTGATAGAGTAATATTACAAACAATTAAAGGCAAAAGTTATTTACAAAATTTACAAACAAATTACCATGGTAGCTTTAGATTTACTTTACGAACTATGGCCATAGTATGGGGCTAGCCGATCATAATGGACAACCCTAGGTTTTGAATGTGATGACTTCTGGATCCTCACTACGACGTCGTTCAGCCGGTGGAGAACTGTGTAAGGTCCATCCCAATGCGACTGCAATTTGGGTGACAGACCTTTACGTCGGATGGGATTCCATAGCCATACTTTGTCACCTTCTTGAAAGTCATGACCAGTGGACCTTGTGTCGTATCGGGTCTTCATCTTCTCCGTTGCGATGTTGATTCGCTCCCGTGCGAGGTGATGAACGTCCTCCAACCGGGCCTGGAGATCCTGAACGTATTCCTCAGGCGATGAAGGCGCATCTGGAGGGAGACCGAAGACGAGATCACAAGGTAGCCGAAGCTCTCGGCCGAAGAGCATCTGTGATGGGGAATATCCGGTAGTCTCGTGGACAGCACTGCGGTAGGCCAGCAGGAACAGAGGAAGTTTCTTGTCCCAATCCTGTTGATTTTTGGAGACCATAAGCGAGAGATTATTAAGGATTGTCCTGTTGAATCTCTCCACCATGCCGTCCGATTGTGGGTGTAGTGGTGTCGTTCGAGTTTTCTCAATTTTGAGGATATCACATAGGCCCTTAAACACAGCAGAGATGAAGTTTCTTCCCTGATCGGAATGGATCTGCAAAGGTGTCCCATATCTCGAGATCCAATGCTGGACTAGAGTCTCTGCTACAGTGGTAGCTTCTTGATCCGGAATGGAATATGCTTCAGGCCATTTGGTGAAATAGTCGATGGCAACGAGGATGTATTTGTTCCCATCAGTAGTTTTCGGTAGAGGACCAAGAATGTCGATCCCGATTCGTTCGAAAGGAGCTCCTACGTTGTAAAGATGTAGTTTCCCGCGGCTTCTTCTCTTCGGTCCTTTACGGGCAGCACAGGCGTCACAAGAATGACACCACTTCTCCACGTCATCCTTCGCCTTGCTCCAGAAGAAGCGCTCTCGAACCTTGTGGAGGGTTTTCAGGATACCAAAGTGTCCTCCAGTCGGACTACTGTGCAATTCCTTTAGAACGTCTGGAATTCTTGATCTGGGAATGAGTAACTGCCATTTGAATGCTTTACCATCGTCAGATTCCCATTTCCGATACAGGACGCTATTTCTCAACTGGAGAGATTTCCATAGAGCCCAGTATCTTTTCGTTGCAGGACTGTAGATAGAAATGTCTTGCCAGCTAGGTCGCCGACTGTCTTTTTCCATTAACTCTATGATAGGCTTTAGGTCTGGGTCTTCAAGCTGATCTTTTCTAACTTGATCGTCACTCCATTGATCAGGATCTGAAGATGGTGATGTAGCAGTAACTTGACAGGCAGTAGGGATTGTCGTCCCGTACTGTTTCTCTATTCGGGAGCAATAATGGCAGTTCTCGGAACAAGGTCTTCTTGATAATGCGTCAGCATTACCGTGTGACAAACCTTTTCGGTGCTTAATCTCGATGTCAGATTCCTGGAGCCGCTGTATCCACCTGGCTACCTGGCCCTCTGGATTCTTGAAATTCAAAAGCCAAGTTAAAGAGGCATGATCAGTCCGGAGCAGGAATTTACGGCCGTAGAGGTAATGATGGAAATGTTCTACAGCTTTAACTATGGCGAGCAATTCCTTTCTCGTGACACAATAATTTCGCTCCGACTTGGATAAGCATTTGCTCCAGTAGGCGATGACATGTTCGTTACCGTCTATTTCTTGAGATAAAACAGCTCCAACGCTCTCGTGGCTCGCATCAGTATCAAGTATGAAGGATTTTTCAGGCTGAGGATAAGAGAGAATAGGCGTTGATGTTAAAGCCTCCTTCAGCTGTAGAAATGCATCCTCGCATTCTTTGGACCATTCAAATTTTTGTTTGCTCTCCGTCAGCTTATGCAAAGGTCGTGCAATGTTGGAAAAACCCTTCACAAACTTCCTGTAGTACGTGCAGAGCCCCAGGAAACTTCGCAGCTGATGGACATTTTCGGGTCGGCTCCAATTCTTGACTGCAGATACCTTATCTGGATCTGTTCGTACACCTTCGGAAGAGATAATGTGACCAAGGTAGTTCACCTCACGGCGGAACAAATTACATTTGGACGGGCTTAACTTCAGGTTGGCTTCCTTAAGCTTTTGCAGCACCTTCCTAAGATTAGCCAAATGTTCCTCAAAACTGCGTCCTATGATGATGATGTCGTCCAAGTAGACAAGACAGGATTCATAAGAAAGTCCTCGTAACACTGACTCCATAAGACGCTCGAACGTGGCTGGTGCATTGCAGAGGCCGAAGGGCATCACTTTGAACTGCCACAAGCCTTGTCCGGTTGTAAACGCCGTCTTCTCTCGGTCGTCGGGGTGTATCTCCACCTGCCAGTAGCCGCTCTTTAAATCCAGGGTCGAAAACCACTTGTGTCCGGAAAGGGTGTCCAGAGTGTCATCGATCCGTGGAAGAGGGTAACTGTCCTTCTTGGTGATGTCATTCAGGCGTCGGTAGTCAACACAAAATCTGGTGGAGCCGTCTTTCTTTCGGACCAAGACGATAGGGGATGCCCAAGGACTGGATGAGGGTTCGATGACGTCATTCTCCTGCATCTCTTTCAAGAGGATCTCAACCTCTTCCTTCTTGGCGAACGGTAGTCGTCTTGGATGCTGCTTGATAGGGGGATGATCTCCAGTGTCGATCCTATGCTGCGTTAAACTCGTGCGACCAACGTCTTCGGATGTAGATGAAAACACCTGCTTGAAGTTGTCCACCAATTTTTCCGCAGCGTATCTTTGATCCTTCGATAATGCTGCACTCTCAATTAATTTCGAAGTCAAGGATTCGGAAGACACAGTCTCGGAGGAATCAATTCTTCTGATGATGCAGTTTACGGGAGTACAAGTTGCCAACACTTCTCCTTTCTTGATATTCCTCGGTCTTTCACTTACATTGGCGACTCTCACAGGAACTGCATTCCTTGAAAGGTCCACAAGTGTAGATGCCACTAGTACTCCTTTTGGGCTATTATTCTGGTTAGGATATTCAATTAAGCCGAATTTAAAGCTGTTGTTTTCTTTGATGGAGCCTGGTATTAGTACTTCTGATCTAGAGGGAATCAACGAATCAGTTTGGGCTATTATTTGATGAGCAGATTTTAAGTTATTTTCGGTATTGAAAATCACTATGTCTTCCCTCATCGAGTGCAGCTCATTATTTTTAAAGTCAATAGAAAAATCAAATTTTCTCAAAAAGTCCAATCCGAGAATGAAGGGATCTGTAATGTCAGCGACGAATGCCGTATGATGGTAAGTGGCGCTCCCGAACATTATTGCTACGTTCACTTTTCCTTCAATCTCGATTTTGTCACCTGTCACAGTTTGAAGAGTAACGCAGGGCGGCGTCCATAGGATCTTGAGTCCAAATTGATGAGCCACATCAGTCCTAATGATGGTAACGTTGGCTCCTGTGTCCACAATCATTTCGCAGGGAAATCCATTCACATATGCGTAAATGAACAGTCCGTTGCAGCCGTCACTTCTTGGGGAAATCTGGAAAACTTTGGGAGCAGTCCTTTTTTCTTGGGGGGCTTCGCAGTTCCTTCGTACGTGGCCCTCGCCGCCACACTTCCAGCACTTCAGTGGTTGTCTACTTTGGTCCTTGCGAGCCGTAATCTTCTTCAGGGTCCCCGAGATCTCCTTGATTTGTCGCTCAATTTCCGAGAAGCGAGTTGAGTTCGAATCCTGGGCGCTCACTTCCACGCCCCTGATTGAATGGCGATCCTTGCGGGATGTTTGCTGTGCAGCCTCGAACTTCATTGCGTAGACCAAACCGGATTTAAGATCTTTAATGTCCGCCATCCGGAGAGCCGTCTGAATTTCTGGATTTCGCACTCCATCTATGAAGTAGTTCAGGGCCAGGCTATCGCGAACACTCGAAGGACAGTCCGAGAAGGCGAGATGGGAAAGCCTCTCAACGTCTGCTGCAAAAACTTGAAAAGTCTCTCCAGCCCTCTGGAGTCGGGATTTGAGCTGAAGTTGGCTGAATTCTTTTTGGCAGGATTCGCCAAAGCGAAGCTCCAAGGCCGATGATAAGGCTTCGAAGTCATGGTGCTTGTTTTCTGGGAAGGTCTGTAGTATATCAGCTGCATCCCCTCTCAGCGAGGCTGCAAGTTGACAGGCTTTCGTGGAAGAGTCCCAGGAGTTTGCTTCTGCAACAATGAGGAACTGCTTCTTGTAAATATTCCACGAGGTCTTCCCGTCAAACGTGGCCAGTTTGATGGATGGACGAGAAGTTCCAGCTGCAGCTACACAGTCATTTGAGTTGTTGCAGGATACTGATAACTTTGATTCAAGTTCTTTAATTTTCTTTTCCACATGGTTTTCTACTGTGGTGATTCGATCTTCTAGAGCCTCCACTTTATTTTCCATGTTGATAAATTTAGTTTCCACCAAACTTTTCATTGACGTTATATCGCTCTTAATTTCTTCTTGACTTGAAGTTATGCTAGCGGTTAAATCATTCTTAATTTCTTCTTGACTTGAAGTTATGCTAGCGGTTAAATCACTCTTTAATTGTTCTTGATTAGTAGCCATAATCGCCATATCATTCTTAACAGCGTTGATAGCATCAAGGAGTTTGTTTAGTTGTTCCTCCATTGCTCGAGTAATCACCATAAAATTCTGAAGTCAAAAAGTCCTCAGGAAGAAAAGTCCAAGTTCACAGAAAGTTCCAAGAAAGTCCTTGAAGATGCTCCACGTTGGGCGCCAAAATTGTAACGAGTCCGTAGCACCTTCAACTTTCTTCAAATGAGCAGTCCAATCTTGAGGAAGTAACTATAAATTTATTTACAAGTATATACACTATTTACAATAAAGCGGGAAACAATTGCTAAACATCCAGCAATTAGGTAGCAAAACAGTACACTGTACTCTCAACAGTAACTCAGCACCACGTATCCAACGTGAACAGTAATTAAGCAATTACAAAAGCAAAACAACATTCGCCCAAAGCGAATAAAAACAAGCACTCTCAGAAATCAAAATCTGAAAAGAACTAACTGACTTGTGTTCAAGGCCAGCTATTTATACACGGAAAGAAATTACGACAATATTCGAGAAAAACCTGGAATATTTTGTTTCATTCATAACATTACGTAATCCATTCACAAATTCTAGTGATAAAAAGAAAAAGAAAACACTCCGAGCGAAAAATGTCTTCACGCTTATTAAATGCAGGACAAGTATAAAAACTACGAAACGTTACAGGGCCGGTATACAAGTGATAAAAGTGATATCTTCAGATACTTTTGCAACATGACGTCAGATAAAACCAAAACTAATGAAAATGATGCAAGGCAGGAAAAACAACAACTATTTACAAGATTTGTAACAATATAAAGGCGTTTATTCGTAGTAGAAAATTCGGGACTTTTGAGTAAGAGATAATTTGTGATGAAATTCGTGTTGTACCGTAAAGTCGGGTTACTTGGACCCACAAGGAGGTTACTTGAGCCCACAGTAAAATGATAAAATCTGGGTTTGGTACTAGCATTAGAGACTGCAGAGTGCTTCTACCTAGAGGAGAAACGAGGAACTACGTGCAAGTCTTCAACTAATAAGTACCAAACCTAGATTTTATCATTTTACTGTAATGGGCTCAAGTAACCCCTTAGGGTCCAAGTAACCCGACTTTACGATACGGAAAAAATCAAATTCGCCTCTTACTAAATCCACTTTCACTCGAAACAGGAATTATGGTTAGCGACCAGCTGCTTACCGGTTTCAGAGTGGATGCAACATCGCAGAGAACTGACAATTTAACTAACACTTTCCGCTAATTATAGTCGTACAAAGATGAGACTTAGCGATAGAGGGACGAAAGAAGGACGAACTTTTCGTTACTTTGATCCAGTGGCGTATCCAGGAATTGATTTTGGGGGATGCACATCGAACCTCTACACTGTGATGAGAAAGGAAAAAAATCAAGAAATAGGGTGAAACTTTAAAAACGCAGTATTTCGATTTAATTTTTTCTATCGAACGTTGCTCAAAGATTTTTTTTTTTTTCACAAAAATGAATATCATGCAAGAACAATAAACATATTACGAAAAAAAAATCTCAAGCCAAAAGCACTCAAGTCTTCTTCGGAAAATTGATAGATCATTTATAATTTAAAAAAAATAGTTGCATGATAAAAAATATTTTTGAAGGTCCAAGAGTACCAAAATGAAATCTTTTGTACATTTTGGTTTTTATAACGTTTTATTTTATGATTATTTTTGTTTCATCAAAGATAAGATTTTTCTTAGCTTATATGCACGCATTTTCTCATGCATATTCTACAAAATGTCCATTTGAACGTCCTTCAGATGTTGGGGAACGTGGGGGTAAGATTTAAATAACGGGGCAAATTGGAATGTTAAAACATTTTAACTCTTCTGCGCCATCCACCTAGCAATATACTAACTATATTCTTAAACCTATAGTCGATTGGAAGATTGCGATTCAAATATAAATAGACTTAAAAATCAAAGGGAATATATACAACTCATTTTCAAAATTTCATACACATATTGTAATATTTTGCACTTTCTGGAAAATTGTTTTTGTTTTTCAGCTATTACTTACTCCTTTTCTTTTAAATCCCAGATGTGCTCATTAATTCATTCATTCGGATTCCTTCATTAATATTTCAATGTAAGTGTTAATATAAAAAACAATTTTTTTTTTAAATGTGCGATTAGTTTTTAAACAAAAATCCAATTTGTCACATTTTGAAAAAAATAAGCTGGTGTTTTGTTGATTTTTTCTTTACGATGCAAAATAATATGACAATTTGTTCAAAATAATCTTTAAAAAAGAGAAAATAAGAGGAGGAGCAATCCTTAAATACATTTAAATCATTTAAATAATCTGCAATTAATAGGAAGCTTAAACGTCTAACAATGTTTGTGAGAGGCGCAGGTACATCGCTCATTTTCCTCTTACATTTCCACAATTACAGAATAACCATCAGTTTTGCTTCTTGTCGAAAACACAATAATATGACAATATTTCAGTGTCCATAAAGTATTTTTCATTGAAAAAACCTGAAGCATGTTTAGATGAAGGTTACATGTTTTTTTTTAAATTCGGTGCCACCATTTTTTATAGTCTTACAAAATCTTGAGGGGTGCATTGGTCCCTTGGCACCCCCCTGGATACGCCACTGCTTTGATCTAATACTCAACTCATTGATTGCTGTTCTTGATCAGATGAGGTTACAGGCAAACAGAAAGACTGAGCCCTAAAGATTTTAATAGGATAAAAGATGTTCTAAAACTGAACTTTAAAATAAAACCTGGGAAATCATAACGTTATTTTTTAAACAGGGCCGGCATAGAAATCTCTTAGGGTTCGTCACAAATACATTTGTCGGTGTAGAACTTGCGCACATTGGAAGTAAAAATTAAAATAATAATAATAATAAATAAATAAATTAAAATACGAGTACATGGCAGTAAAAAAAAAACAGGTTTTTGTACTACCTTCTTATAAGTTAAAACCATCGTTGATTATTGCAGGTGAATGAAGTGCTGGTTTTGTCCTGTATTTTAAAGTTTAATTTATAGCTAAGCACTCAAAGTAGTCATTTTAGACGAATTTTTAGCACCTCGGTGAGTCTTGAAATTTGTATATAGTGTACGATGCCCCCCCCCTCTCATAACAAACAAAGTTACTTGTTAATTCTCTTCATTTTTCACTTCATAATTTAAAAAAAAGAAAAGGTTGTGCTTCGATTTTGCAAAATGTGTTGCTACTACTATAAGTCCCTACAAATATGGGGGGGGGGGACCTCCCCCCCCCAAATCCGCCCATGTTGTCAGGTCATTGGACTGAAAATGCGGAATTCTATCTTTTCGTTATTCGGTCATTTTGCTCTTTGTTTACTGTTTCATTATGACAAAGAGCTTTTAACAGTGACCCAGTCAACGAAACAACTATTGTTCTTCTTAGGATTTCGTTAAATGGAAAACTGATTTACTAAGAAATTAACTTTTAAATATAAAAATCAGAAACATCAATTAAATAGCGTTAGAAAATTAGTTTTCTACGCATTCGCTATTGTTACTCCCTTTTTTCTGATGACCCAGTTTCGTTTTTTCTTAATTCAACGTATTTTACTGAGTGCGTAATGGAAATCTTTGACCTAACATGAAACTAAATCATAAAATAGTGAATTGAGTTCAACTTACTGTGCACATAGGTTGTATTTTGTTGCTGCTTGTGCTTTCAAATATACAACTGAGAATTCTGACAACAAAAAGTTGGTCATAATATCTATTCGTTTCGTTTTGTTGATTGTGTACTGAATTCAGTCATTTCTTGAGAATTTTAGCCCTTAAGAAAAGAGGAACACACGTGAAGCTATTGAACCTAAACTGACTCTTTACGAAAGAAAAATTCTTAACTGTTTGATTGGAACATAATGGAATGGAAGGCCGTTCTAAAACATATGGTGCAAATTTTAGTTGTTTTAAATACTTACATAACTACAATTTATCCCTTTTTCTACTTTCTGTCGTGAATAACTAAGTGTTTCCCCTTTATGCACAATTATATGACAGTTAATATTTGAAATTCGGCATCCCAGAGACCTCTGCACACAGTGGCGTACTCCGCACCCAGTGGCGGTGGGATGAATCATAATGGGTAAGATTTTATACATATTTATTTTGCTTGAAAAATATGTCGAAATATTTCCTTTCCCATTGATATGTGAAACGCTACCCTCTCTCCGAAAAAAAAAAAAAAGGATTTTTCGAGCTGAACGCCCTCTACCGCCCCTCCTTTTAAGCGCAACTGGTGTATAGAAGCAGAAAGCAGAAGTATTAAGCTGACTCAGGGGATAGGTCAAAAATGCAAATTTATTCTTTTTTTTTTCTTAGCATTAGGGATATTTTCATCTGTCTTTTCTAACTCAAATTTCTCTCTCGATCCCCTTTTGTTGCGTCCCTGGTGAGGGCCACTCACGCCAACACAAAGGTACGCCACTGACAACTTTTCACGAAATCGCCTCAAACGTTTCATGCTTTGTCTCTTGAATGAAAATTTGTGAAAAATGGAAGGGGGTGTTGGATTTCAAAAATTTCACAGAACATTTTTTCTTTCTGAAGGTTTAAAGGTCAAAACAGTGCACATGTTTTCTTGCCTCGCCATCTTCCACCTTAGAAAGTTGTTTTAATGGAATTGATCACCACTATTATCTGTTTTCGTGGTATTTCACTCCTCCAACAGGAATTTCATTCTCTAGAAAAATGTCAAGGAATGTTTTCACTCCTTGACGCAAATTGTAATAATATAATTGCAAAGGAAGCCGATGAAAGTGCGAGGAAATCTTTAACAAATGATTCAACTCAGTGAGAAAAAAAATCCCAATCGTGACCCAGATTAATTGAGGGAAGAGACATGTTATTCTCTCTAACACCTAAATGTACTTCAGTTTTGAAATCACATGACCTCAGCTTTCATCGCAAGAATGTATCCATCAATGCTAAAACGTCTGGTCCATGACGACCCCCTTTAAAGTGACACAGCAAGTGGTCGTCGGGGTCTGTTTCACTGTTTTTTCCTGCCACATAACGACTGATGAGAGCGCCCAGTGATTGCGCAGTACATAAACGCCCGTTTCTGCAAACGGGACATTTATCGTCCGAAAACGCCCCTGTCTCTCGGCGCGCGCTGTCCCCCCCATTAAACGCGCCACTGAATCTCCAGCCGAGAGCGAACGTCAGCGGGCTTTAATTCTCCCTCCCCCCCTCCACTCTTTTTCGATTCCTTTTTCGCGCCGAACGCTAGGAGGCGACCGATCCCAAGGTCTCGGAGGGGGTTCACGGCCAGGTAGCGGCGCGCGGGGGCGCCGTTTTCGGTTTGCTTTTCTCCGAGAAAAGGTAGCCGCGCGCGCTTTTTTTTTCTTTTTCTCTTTTCTTCTCTCCCTTCAGAGGAAATTTCATGATTCCCAGGATGACATGCCGATTGCTCGAGATTGCGTAACGCGTTTTCCCTTCATTACATCTCTACGCCGCTCAGAGTAAATAAAGATGTTTTAATGAGTCGGTTTTCGATTAAGACCAAGTCTTTTTTTTTTTTTTTTTGAAAAGCGAAAATGAAAAATGCTCTAAGTTGTTTTTATGTTTTCATATTTTGGAACAAAATGTTTTCAAATTATTTTATTCTTGAGTTCCAAAACATATTTTGTAATTCACTCCTTTTCTTTCGCTGTTTATTTATTTAAATATGTTTCTATACATACTACATGCACAGACGATTCACGTGCTTGATCCGTTGCTTTGTGTTATGTGCGTGTTTTTTCTCCCCGAGACGATAAATCTTGTTGTATCTTACTGATGGACTATTTTTTTTTTCAGTCGATTGATTTTTTTTCATACCGTATTAATTTTGTTTCCTGCAGGCGACAATATTCTCTTTCTTTTCTTTGCTTTTTTGTCTTTTAATTCGCAACTCCAACGAACTGTAGGGGACGCTGCAGCCACTGTCTATGAAAGACGAAACAAACGCATGGCGTTTTGTTCAAATGAATTAGTTGCAAATGAATAAGTGATATTTGATTGTACGTATGATTTTTTTGTTATTTATTCTTTTGAAATGATTTTTTTTAGTCTTGTGCATATTCTTGCCCATAAAGAAAAGCGATGAGAAATCAACAAGTGTTAATAAACGTTGAAAATTAAAGCAAATCACCTAGCATCTCATTCTTTTTGCGAGTTTTTTCCCCCTTCTTTCTTTTATTCAATCAAAATATGCTACAAACGATAATTTTAGAATTGCAGCAGATGCATCTATAAAACCAAAAAGTAATTGCTCGGAAAACTATTGTAAAAATTCTCTTTCAAAAATGCTATCTGTTGCTATTCTGTACAATGCAAAAAATAACTGTTCTGAAAGAAATGTTTGAGAAAAGGCTTCGTAATAATTTAGAATTCCATTTTAAATTTCGGCGTTACTTTTTGCAATAGAATTATTTTTCTAGTTAAAATCTAAAAATTGTACACCGATAGCTAGAATTTTCTAGATTGCATTAAATTTTAAAATTTAAAATTTTAACAAGAAGTTCTAAGAAAACTATGAACGCTAATAAGTCTGAAACGAATGCAAATAACATATTGTAAACAAAGATTTTTTTTTTAAATAATGAAACTCACTTGTTTTATGGTGATTCAGAACTAACTTGGCTTGGAATATCCATACTTCGTGTAAACCTTCCACCGCTGCTGCTACTCACGTGGCACCTTCACGTTTTAACTTTTCGTAGCTTACGAAGATGGTCGCTCCACGAAGACTACGACCGTTTATCAATAGTTTTATAAATCACCACAAAGTAGACGTTTCCTTGCAGACGATATATCTTTTTACATAATTGTAGATTTCTTTCCTCGCAAATATTATTTACGGGAGTTTAGTTGGAGCACATACCATTTAGCAATTTAGGAAGTTTAAACTAAATCATTAGTGCTCATTTCCTGTAAATAAAATCTGTGTTTACTATTTTTTTGTCGCTTCCTAAGTCTTATCATTTTCTAATGTGGTTTTTGAGGATTGCTGTGTTAATTCTGTTATCACAGTATCTGTACTTTCACTTTGTTTATTTGGAAGCAATATTTGGGTCTTTTTGCTACATTTATTCAAGTACTATACTACCGTGCTAAGCGCAAAAGTGGTATCTTGCAGTCGAGCTCAAGCTGAGATTTTTCTCTTTAACGTCCATGTATTTGATTCAGATGATACTTTTTTCAGATTTTTTCAAAAAAATACTTCCCGTTTTCAAATGAATACATAATATTGTATTTTAGTAAATTACGACTAGTGCAGATACGACTTTTGTGCTTAGCACGGCAGTATACAGTTTCTACATTACACTCCAAGGTGCACTGTACCAATCACCACACCTGGTTTTACTGTTTGAATGGAGCCCTAAAAACAGCTTTGTTTTTTTGATGTTGACCAGGAGCCGAGCGACCCGTTATCCAGCACAAACGGAAATATTCAGTTGGAATGGGTGCTTGGAGGACTTAGTTACCTCTACAGATTGAACGTGCACCAGTCATCATCCAGCGTATACGGAGTATCTTCATCCGGTAAACATCAAAACCATGACTCTCCATTTACAAGAAAAAAGAGCAACACTTTCAATGCCCGTCCTCCTGTTTGTTGTTTGTTATTTGTCGGAAAAGACGAATTGATTTTAAAGATCCCATGAAATTCGATTTAACGAGGCTAGACTGTTTCCAGTCAAGAAACTAATGATATAACAATATTTTCATGAAACACAATAATAGTTTTATCAGAGTTTTTCAATTGAAATAGTAATCTTTCACGTTTGTTTGGTTTATTTTGTTCTTTCCTCCTCTTTCACTCTTCCTTTCTTGTACAATTTATAGGTTTCGATACACAAAAAACACGCATTCTTATTAAAGAAATTAAACATTTTAATTTTTATAATCCTGTTCTACTACTGTAACGTTCCCCTCTTTAATTCTGCTTCTAAATTTACAATATAAGTTCAAAACATTTTTAGAATTGACGCTATTATTTCTATTTTTATTTCTTAATATTCCATTTTAGAGAGGAGAGAATTATAATTTCAGATTAAACAATTCGCCAAATGAACTATGATCCGATAACCTCTTGAAACTGCAATCTTCAAATGTTACTTATCTAACATTTTATACTTCTCCAACTTATTTTCCTTATCAAAATAAGATAAGGAAAAGAACATTGTATCTGGGAGAAAGATAAATCTCTTGCCATTTAATGGAGCACGATAGGAATGCTGGGAGTTTTCCAGAAAATATTCAATGAAGCAAAACCATGAGCAAAACTGATGCAAAAATATGTATACGGTGTGATAAGAATAGTAAGGGGTGCTTTTTGGGGGCGTACATTGGGTAGATACACATTACGTATGCTACGATGATCATGTTTGCGTGTATTACTTTGTATTGGGTTATTTTTTTTTTTTTTTCGCAACTTTTTAACTAGCTATTCAAATTCAAGAGGAATTTCATGATAATGACCAAGAATTAATACCAAAGTATTGATTTGTACAATGCAGAAAGTTATCGGTATTATTTGGTGGAATTTTTTTTATTATGTTTTATTTATTTATTTATTTGTATGTGTGGGTTTTTTTTTTTTTTAATTTTCTGTGAACAAAAGAAATTCTAAAAAAAAACCTTGCGGTATTCAAAGGAAAATGTTAATTTTTAATCATGTAAAGAAGGGGGCTCATTTTTATGGTTTTCGGACTCTCAGATATTTAGAGTTTTAACGGTATTTCTTACATGCTATTTCAATTGATGCACCAAACTATCCTTCCCCTTTATTCCTTTAGGAGCAAAACACTTCAATGTCTAAAAAACATCCATTCCGGGAGGGGGGGGGGGCTCCCCTTTCAAAAAAGAGAATGGGGGAGACAAATTGATGGCTGCTTTAATTTTTTAACTTTTAGATGATTTCGGTTTTACTGACTTTGTGACTGCTTTTAAAGGCGTTTATTTCTTCTTTGGGAACTCATTGAAGCAGGGAAGGCCCTGCTATAATTGTGTTGATACCACAAATACCACTTTGAAGGTGACGCAAGGTAATACAGCGCCAAAAAAATTTCAATCTTTCCCGAACTCCCCACACATATTTTTTTGCAAAACTGTTATAACACACGATTCCCTCTTCATACATCGTAAAAGTTAAGAGAGTTAGCAAACTCCCCCCGGGGCGGGGGGTGGGGGTGCAGACGTTATTCACTTAATGCATTTTATTGGTAAAAAAGCAAAATACGTATCAAAAATGCGCAATTATTGTTTCCAAAAGCTGAGAGTAGGGTATAAATGACTCCCTGATTGCTCTAACGATGAACCTGCGCGCCCTACTCTGAGCTAGAAACGCCCTTGTCCTAGATTGACCACTGCCCGCAATCAGGCTGTTTCGTTTTGTCACTTGAATATAAGATAAGTGGAAATACATTTTCCATGACCTTCAGATCTCTGTTACAGTTTTACATTTTGAAAATGTAGCAAATGCGAGGAGTCCCCATGACCTTGGGGCCCGAAGGGGATTCAGTAATGTACATGATAAACGTTTTATATATTTCTGTGGCAATAAAGGGACCCCCAAACCTGCAAATAGCCAGTTTGTCTGTTTTTCAGTCAGAATCTTTTTTGGCTTGAACCTTAGAACCTTTTGTCTTGGAGGTAAAAGGTATTCGCCAGGGCAGTTTTTACCGCTTGCATTAAAATAACCATTTAGCCGTTTATACAGCCCCAATTTGAAGATGAATTACAACGATTTGAATGATCTCATGTGAAAATAAATTTATCTCATTGGGCCAATATGCCAAAAGTTGACAGAATTCACGATCTCGGGCGTGGCTGACAGCAGATTTTTCATTTTCTTGAGATATTTCACTAGTTGAACGAAATTTTATGAAAATACAAGATAGTAAGGGGGAAAAAAAATTAGACTTTCTGCTTTGACTTGATATGGAAAATGACCCATAATTTAAGATCACACGCACCCATGTGGCTCTAATTCTTCCACCTCCAAGGGGGAGACTTCTGGTTCGGCAAACACCTCGACAATACATAATCCTCGAAATTTCGCCATTCGTATTCGAACCTGTGGCATCTCTTCCGCCTCCAAAGGAGCAAATTTTTCTCCTCGAGTGATCTCGGACGAGGCGTGTCATGACACGTCTCGGAGATATGCCGTGCCTTAAGCGATGCGTGTGCTTCTCTGCATCCCTATAGAGAGAGAGAGCAGGAACAATCGAAGGCGTTGGCTAGCTAAAGAGGTTGTGTGTCATGTGACTTGATGCGATGGAAGCGTTTCCGACACCGATTGATCTTGGAAAACGCCTTTTTGTACGCGGGATGTTGTCTGTTTTTTTTTTTTTTTTTAATGCAAGCCTTTGACGGAGGAGAATTCCGGTATGCGGTTATCGACTACAAGATACACACGATTCTTTTATGAAAAGAATTTGAAGTGCCTTATACGTCTTAAAAGTAATTAGACCTTAATCGCTCCAGATTTGTCGAACACGAACCCAGAAACAAAATGTAAATATAAACTGTATTTTGAGGGCAAATTTCTAACAAACAAATTGGGGGGGGGGGGGCGACACGACGTAGACTGCATCATTGAAAATTTTGGGGCACTTTGAGGATGGAGTGTTTTTGATCTTTCGGGAGGAGGGGGGGAGACACCCCTGCCTTAGCCACCTCTTTGGGTCCAACCAAATATTCTCTTCCCATTAGCCTGCTGATGTTCTGAAAAAGGACTTCCTCCAAAATCCTGATCTTGAATTCAGTGGCGTACATAGCAGCCCCGCGGAGCGAGGGAGAGGGTGCGGGCACACGATCCAGGAAAATAGCACTACAAGTTACACAGAGAAATGATTTTTTTTAGTTTAATGAGGGGGTGGGGGGCGCAAGTAAGTCTATGTACGCTACTGCTCGGATCTGTCCTTGATATGAATGCAAGTTTCAAAAGTTAACGGAATTTAAACAAAAAATAACAAGAAAAAAGATTTCAAATTTATCTTAAATGTTCTCCTTTGACCCTTGGGTCTAATGAAGAGTGATACAAAAGCCGAGTGAGTTGTAGAACAAAAAAAAAAAATCTATTTCATAAATGCTGACCAAAACGATTATTTACAAGAGCCAAAACACCCCAACCAATATAACTGCTCCTCAGCTTCTGGATTTCATTCATACGCTTCGCATTACTACAATGCATCCCCTACCCCCCCCTCCGGAGACAATTCCGAAGAAACAGTGACCTACCTAGCTTCGGTATTCCCCGCCGCGACTTCAGTTTCAGTCACTAGGGGCGACACTCCGGGCGCCGGGGACAACCGAAACCGTCTCTCTAGATCCATTTTTGGACGAGTCCCCGGCATGGGCGCGGTTTTCGACATAACAGGAAGGACCCGAACAGGAAAACTTATTTCGAGTAGAGGAGAGGCGCGCCTGTTAAGTTCGTAAATACCCGAATTAGGAGAGAGAATTAAAAGGCACGATCAAATGCTCTATAGAAGTCTGCAGTTCAGGTTGAAAAAGAGATTTGAGATGAAGATCCGAGGAAAAAACTTTCGATCCGTCATTTTGAGATGTTGGTTTGAGGGGGGGGGGGTGCTGCATTCGCTTCAAACTCTAAGGGAAAAACAAAAAATGCTTTTCTTCATCACGACGGAAATACTTGGAGGGCAAAATCAATGGCAAATTAGAGGAGTGCTCTGAAGCCTCCCCCCCCCCCCAGGACCTGAAATAATTTTAAAACTACTCACTTGTGAAGATTTTCATATTTTCACTTTAATTCAAAAATTCCTCACGTTTTATTCGGTCTTGTCCTTTGCAAATTCTTTATGCTTCTGGGGCCTTTTCAGTCATCCGTAACTTATAATCTTCACCCTCGAAGGCCCCCTGTTCCTATACTATATACCTCCCCTAACTTATACAAGAGTGTACGAGCAGGCACGTAATAAGGACAGTTGGGAGGGGGTCATCTGATAACATTTTCATTTTTTTTCCAGAAAAATACTTTATATAAATTCCCTTTTGTTCTCCCTCCCCCTTTAAAACTTCGAAATGTTGGCCATGCGTACATGTAGATTACAGTATTGGGCCCTATCATAGTCATTTTCTATAACTTTGCATCTGAAGTTTTGCCCAGACACTGCAGAAAAGGCAGTTAGACAATAGTTTTAAAAAAAGGGTGGAAATTCAGAATGTACACCTAACCCATAACTTGTATATCCACTTATTTGCATGAGATTTTGATCTTTCTGTATTCTTCAATTAGAGGTGCAACAGCACAGATTGGAAGTACAGTTAAAAACTTTTTGCCCATTGATGTAGATGACAAATTCCTACTTGTTCTAGAATATTGCAAGTGTTTAAACAATAAATTGTAGTAACTATTGGGCAAATTATGACCTGCAACTTATGAAAAAATTAACTGTCTACCGTAAAACTATAATTACTTTCTATTTCCATGAAAGGTGTTCGTTTTTATTAGCCTACTTTCCCGTTAAAAAATAAAAGAAAGACGAAAAAAGTATTAAAAGTAGCTTAATGCATCTAAAAAATATCGCCAAGTCCAAAAAATGTCGCCAAGTCAAAAAATATCGCCAAGTCAAAAAAAATTTCGCCAAGTGAAAAAAATAAAAAGGTAAAATGAATATCGAAAAATTAAAAATTTGAAAGTAGGGTATTGAGATGGGGAATTTGTGTGTCGGTCGGTCGGTCGGTCTGTCTGTCCCCCCCTAATAACTTTTGAATGAACAGTCCGATTTGGACAAACGTTTTTTTGTTGGAAAGATCTCGGCGAGTACAGCTCATTCCCGTATTTGATTTTTTGATTTGAACAATTTTTGGTTCAAATTTGAGCCGTTCAAACAACCGGTCCCGCGATACTAACTTTTTAATGAACAGTCCGATTTGAACAAATTTTTTTTTGTTGGAAAGAACTTTTCAAGGATACTTCATTCCCGTATTTACATTTCCGATTTGAACAATTTTTTGTTCAACATTGAACCGCTTAATGCTCATGCAGTCTAACAGATTTTCGAACTCAAGATCAAAAAACCTACTGTTAACCACAGTAAGGGAAGAATATTTTGCGTAGCATGAATTAAAGGTCTAATTCCTTTTTTTTATGGTATTTACATAATTCAAACATGTGGTATAATAGGGGGTTTTTTCTTTAAAAATATGTAAAAGTTTAATCAACATCCATCTAAAAATCTTGATTAGTCGACACAAATGTAAAAGCACTTTTGATTGTTTTACGTTTCCTTCTTTAGTGGAGTGATCATTTTTAACAGTAAGAACAAATAAGACAAGTACAAATTTTAAGAATGTAACTAGTTTTTTATTTTAACATTTCAAAGCACATTTTTAAACTCTAATTTTAGGACAATGATTTTGGCAACTACCAGAATATTAAAAATAACACATTTCAACTTTAGGCAACCAGATGCAACTTCCAATTTTTTACTTAGTACTTGATTAGTTAGCTGTCAACTAATATTTTAATTTAACAATGATTAGATAAAAATTCAATACTGATTTTGCAGATCTTCCACAACTTGAATTTCCACGAAAAACAAATGCAAAATGAAAATTCCAAACCTATTAGTATAATAGTATAAATAAGAAAGCAATCTGACCAACCCTTTTTAGTAGACTACTAAGTATACTAATAGTTCAAATAAAAGGAAACTTGTAACAGAAGTAGACTGTCAAGGTACACATAAGGCACCATGGCGATTATACTTAAACACTTAGGATTGCGAGGCTATAGAAAACACCTGAAGGACCTTAACTCTTTTAACATAGCTATTTTAAGGAGTTAATGACTAAGATATCCAATTCATTTATCACAAAGCAAATTACCACCTTTAATATCTACAATTACATTAATTCTTAATATAAATACTTAGGAATTTTGAATCAGAAGCAATGTTATAGAATTTTATATAAAAAATTTAACAAATTTGTAAAGCACCAAAAACATTGGTCAGAATTGGTCAACTTATCAAGTGAAATACTGCCCCCCCCCCTCCCAAGAGTAATTTCAACCATATGGCACTAAATATTCTAATGTAACAACATTACAAAAGTTTTAAAAACATACTGCAATAACAAACATGTCTGTGTGTACAAATGATTAACTATCCTTTACCTAGTAAATCCCTACGTAAGTAAGGTCCTCCACACACTATGAAACATCAAACATAAAAAAATAGAGGCGGAAGAAAAACAAATCGCAGTGCATGAGGATACCTGATGAAAACATCTACAAACAACTTTCTCCATCAGAAAACCTCATTTAAAAAATGTACAAATTCTGAACACAAATTACACATGACTAGACAATTTAAAATATGTACAAAAACAAAAATTTACAAAAACAAATTCATTATGTCACCCTTTTCTTCAACAGGATTCAGAAACTCATAATTTGAATTTGAAACAACTGGATTAAATAACATTCTTGAAAAATGATCTCGAATAATTTACAATATCATGAAACAAATAAAATAGATACAAAAGTTAAAAACTGATTTTATGGTTCAAACAAGTGTACTTAGTCACAATTGGAGAATTAATACTATTCTTAATATAAACAAGCATACATGAATAAATGGTTAAATTAAAGATTACTAAACCAAATAAATGACATTGGATAAATATATATCCTATAGGAAGGATAAGAATATCAACATTACAATAAAAATGTTCACAAATCTTAAAGTATTAAACCACAAATCATTAATAGCTAAATCACACTGCAAACATTATGTAAACTTTAAATGTAATATGGTCCCAAGGGTTGAATAATACACCCTTATTCATGGAAAACAATATTTATAAGTTATGTAAACAATGCAAATTATGTTATCATACTAATTACTTGATTTCTAGTTCCAATAGTTTCAAACATTATTCTGCAGCACTGACATGGTACAAAAGCAAAATATATCAAAATATGGAAAGGTGAACATGATAAATTACTAACAAGAATTAAAAACCTTTTTTTTATTTTTTACAAATGCTAATATCCTGATATTAATTGTTTCAGACGATCTTGGAGACACTTTCTCCTTTTTAGTTCTGTTCGTTTTTGCTCCTTCTGCTCCTGCATCTCTCTTTCGAGTCTTTTTACAAGATTCGTAGCTGTATTTAGAATGAGCACTTTAGGAGCTTTGACATTCGTCTGTAGTGTTGGTATACATACGCGCAACATTTGCAAAGCAGTCCTTTGTGCCTCTCGCCTTTTGCGTTCAGAGTCATTGTGTGTGCTCCTTTTTTCATAATCTTCAATGTCCGAACCGCACAAACTGCTGACGCCAGAAGATGGCAAGGAACTAGCGGGGCTTGTTTCAACACTGTTTACCAGCTTTCTACGTTTAGCCGGAGGTATTCTGGTTTGGTAACAAGACCTTTTGAGGGCAGAGGCTGCCGCTTTTACGGTAGACGCTGCACTTACGTTACGAGTCCGAGTGTTTTTTCTTGAAATGTACCTTCCACGAGGCGCCCTGTAGGCTTTTCTCACGTATCTCTGAGTTGGTCGCACACATTCTTCGGTGACCGTTACTACATCAACTTCATCATCTGCAATAGAAATTTAACGTAAGAACATTGCAAAAAGCTACATAATGATTATTACAGTGAGTTACAATGACATATCTAACTACCTGTCAATATATTGACATGAATAATCATATAGTTAATATAGACTATTAATGAGTCGTTAGTTTAAAAAGTTACAAGTTCCTTGTAGTTTTTTCTACAATACTATAGACCTTTTCCAAAGTCTTTGAATTGAATTTTTTTTTTTATAAGCAGCTAATTTTCACCTAAAGTAATCCAACAAGGATGTATAGGTCAGTTGTTTGTATTTCATTTGTAGGAAAATCCCCACTAAACAAAAGTACAAAATTTAGTTTTATCAGTTCTGTCTGCTATAAATGCGTATGAGATGCAGAAAGATCACATTGCAGAAAAGTATAGGACAAAGATTTGTTTAATAAATAAAAACTGTATATAAGTTTATACTTCTGTTAAGAGTAAAGAAAATAACAAAGCTTCCCAGGGGTTTTCAACAGTAAGTTGAAGACATGTTTTGGAATTATCAAGTGAAGTAAAAAAGAAAAGAGCAAATACATAGAGGAATATGATTAGTAAATATCAACTTTTGATTGTATCAATCAAGAGATTGTTACTTCTTTAATGAGGCCAAGGACATTCTACAATCTAAAATTACTAAGAGCATTCTACTCTCAAAACTACTAAATGCTTTAGCACATGGTTAGTAGCAGCTTCCTATTTCTTTTAATTAATAACAAGAAGCTTAGAAGCTTGGTATTGCTTCGCAGTATTGCTTCATATATAGTATAGCTTCAAATGAGTAACAAGTTAAAAATAAGTCGGTAATTAAGACAAAAGCAATTAGAATATTAATTGCAGGATAATTTAAAACATGTTAATGGTAGGAAGATAAAAAAGGCTACAAACTTTTGTAAAATAACTTCAGGTAAAATCTATCCTTTAAAGACCACAAAACAAAATTATTTGATGAAGGAACTCATTTGACACAATACAAATATTGAAAAAAATCACAAGCAGTCAGTGCTTGACAGCACTGATGACCATTGTCAAAGATAGAACTACGGGGAAGATTTTTGACATTAGTACAACTTTTCACTCGAAGCAACTTTTCTTCTTTTCTTGATAAATAACAGTATAGTTGTTCAGATTATTTAACAGGCAATTTTACAGTTTTGAAAAATGGTTTAGTAAAAAATTTCTAGACTTTTGACCAGAGAAAAAAGGGGAAAATTGTTCAAAAAATGAATATTAATATAATATCGACAAAAAAGTGCATGTGAACACGTGTGAATTGTGATATTAAAAAAAAAAAAGGCACAAAATTTGAAGAATGCTTATCAGCTCATAATTTGTCTTTAAAAAAATGTTTCACAGCTCTAAACAGATTTTTATAAAGTATCTCTTTTTGATGTAAAAGCCATTCTGAAAACTGCAGGTTACTGCCGTCAACAATTTGTTTACAAACAAGACGCAACTTCAATTCATGTGCACACACAGCGCATAAAATGACTATGGTAACAGCAGTACATCCAACAAGAGTACCACTTATGTGTAATGTTATTGGTGCTAGAATTAGGAATTTTAATACAGTCGAATCTCTTAAAAATAAACTCTGAAGGTCCTTTAAAACCAGTTAATTTTATCTGGAGAATACACTACAATTTATCAGGAATTGGAAATACATTTCATCTTGGCAGTATCTCGTTTCAAGAGAGTTTGAATATTGAGGTTCGATTGTATAGGCATCACGAATTAAATTAAACTCAAAATAGTTGAAAGCAGTCTTACCTGATGTTTCAGATGCAGAATCACTGTCAACACTGTCCTGGGCAATAGTAGTTCTGTTGCTCTCTATGGTTACAGGATTATATGTCGTTACACAAGGGTATATCCTCTGTGAATAACAATGATCACTGTCCGGTGTATAAGGCTGCACACTACCAGAGTCCGTGATGCCCGAGTCCTCATCACAAGAACTGTCCTCGACACCGAAGAAGAGACTCGGCACTACCAAGTTCGTATTATCCAAGGATATGTCAGAAAAAGGATCTGAAGGAATGTCTGCAGAATGGGTCTTGGCACATTCTTCGTCACACCCTGTCCACTTACAGTTCTGGTACAAATATTTCTTTAAAGGAACAAAAGCATTTTCAGCTGTTTCACCATACAAGATGTTGTCATCCTCATAATCTTCAATGTAGACACCAGTCTTTTTTGGATTGAAGTATTTCTTCAGAGGAGTAGATGTTTCTGCAACTTCTCCATAGCAGATGTTATCGTTGTCGTCAGATTCTTCAAAGCACTCTGCCTTATCGAGCTGGTCATCAGGGAACAAATCCTCTAGCTCTTCATCAGGGAATAAGGAATCTAGATCGATGCTTGCCAAGTCCTCGACTTCTGTTTTGAATGTATGAGGACTGAAGAAATCTGCCAACATTTTTGGTTCATCATGGAACGCATGAAAAGTGTAAGAGGGTATCATCTGAAAAAGAAAACAAACATTTTAATCAATAGTTTAAAAAAAACTAATTCACTCCCCCCCCCCTTTCAGCGTCATGAAAAAAAAAAAACACAAGTTTTAATTACATCTGTCAAGTTTTTTTCCTAATTTAGTTAGACGTTTCATCATGTTGATGTTTTACATTACAATAAACTTTAAGGCAACTAACACAACATTAAATTAAAGCATACAAAACAATTTATGAATGCAATAATTGATAACTCACTAAAATTTCTCAAAGCAATAAAATTTTCAAAAGCCATTTTATGGTTTGTGTAAAGGAAAGTCAGTTATGTACTTGACATCCAAAATTTTACATCAAAAAATGCGAACGGCAATTTCAATTGGAAATAACTGAATTTCGTTTTACAGTCAATTGATATTCCATTTGTATTTCAAGACAAATTTAGTCGCTTCATTTTATACCTAATTCAAACGTAAACTTTATTATATACGTTTTAAATCTTTGAAATGAAATGAAAAGGTAGGCAATTTGAAATAAATTAAAATGCGTGATTTAAACTAAGGAAAAAAAATAAACGCAAAAAAACCGCGCTTAATACGAAGAATAAATATATATAGTCCCTTAAATTAGAAAATATATATTTTACCTCGAAGTATTTCAATTGTTGCACCAAACATTAACCTATTTTATATTGGAAGTGATCATAACGTATATCGAGACATATTTTAGTCATTAAAGCCCCCGCCAAAACCTCGCTCGGAGCCATCTGTTTCATCGACTTGCTTGCCACGCCAGCAATTCCTTACCAGAAACTGAACGGGGAGGTGAGAGAGGTTTTTAAATGCCTGGCAAGACACCGGCTACGATTACCGAAAGGTTACAGAAGAGACCGCTCTCTCCTCTTGGCGCTAAATCCTAGTTTGGCGAGGAAACATTCCGCAAGCGTTAAAGGGCCAGAAACTAATCGAATAATAAAAGATTCACACTTCGAACAAAAGCGAAGATATATTCACCTTTCACGCTACAAACATTTATTAATATTAAAATAGACACCACTGAGTAGTTATTAATAATTTTCACCAAATTAAGTCAGCCACGTTACACCTGTGCCGGCATGCAGAAAACAAAACCTGAACTAGCAACTAGCATGTAAGGAAGAGGCAGAAACCATTGTGTTGCGAAATAATGAGCTGGGTGATATGTCACACTGAAATCACATAATTGTTAAAGTTCGGACTTATCAGACACGCATACCGCCGGTTTTTGGTGTGCGAGGGAAGCCGGCTCGCCCGAACACGTCTTCCATATGTAAAAGCCGGCTTTCGTCAAAGCGGCGAAAGTCAACGAAACACGTCGGTTCCGAAGATGAGGGAAAAGGTGCTTACCGTTATTCGTTTCCGATGCACAAAATTCCACGTAAACTATCAGTGCAAGGATTTTTTAGCATTGGAACTTATTTTAGCAGGACGTCGTCACTCGGTAGGTGGAAAGCCACGAAGTCACTGCGTTAAAAAGCCGGTCTGCAATGGACTCTCGTGGTTTTACGGAGCGTATCCCTCCGCGGCCAAAGCGTGATTCACTGACGTCGTAATGCCCAGGGATTAGAAGAAAAGGCAAATGCTTAAACTACCCTCTAAAATGGAAGAAAAAGGATAGAGCACGAAGCGCATGTGAACAGGAGCAGGAATCAGGGTGCATTAGCACAAAATTCCTCAAAGAAGAGTGGAAACTACTTTTCGACTCGGAGGAAGATGCCGGCTGGAGCGACGCGGTTCATTGTGGCGGGAAAACGTGGGGGAGGAGCCTATGCGCAGAGCCAATGGGACTCGCTGCTCCGCTCCTCGTAATGCGGCGATAGCGAGCGACGTCTTCCATGGAACAAGAAAAACCGGGCGCGTAGCGTAGAATTAAAGGTCTTGAGCCAGCATTGCGAAATCTCTTTTCTCTCTACGGAAGAGCAGAAGCACGCCTTTTGTCGGGAGCACGCGTTTTGAATGATTAGGGGGAATGTGGTTTCGCTGGCTTTTCGGGAGGAATCTGCATGATCAGTAGATGAAGGATGAAAGGAGCTACTCCGAAATGATTATATCAATATCAAAAGCCTCTCAATTTTTTTAATGTGCGTAATTAACTCGGCGGAGGGATACTTCCGCGTTGATACATCTAATTAGCATTCTTGAAAGTTAGAAAGGAATTTCATTTGCCAACACAATGAACATGTAATTAAAAAGGCATAAGAATTTCCTGCATATATATGTTAAATAAAATTTGCTAAAAACATAAAACATGAATAAAATTTCCAAATGGTAGTTCAGAAAGGGAAAAGAATAATTATGAAAAAGCTATACAATTAATAATTAATACATTGGTGCGTTTCATTCTACTAGGGTGAGGGGGGTCTATAATATTTGATAAGGAGCCGTCATTGCTCTGAGGCGGAGGGATGCACTCCTGATTTAAATATAATAAAATTTAAATACATAAGCTCATGTGTTCAAGAAAATATTCAGAGGCTAGATAAGTTTGATATATACATGACAAAGAATTACATTTTCTCAAAATCCTTTGTCATCGAGTATTTTAAATATTTCGCTAAAAATTAATTGAGTAAGATCGAAAGTAGCAATGCTACACCTGAATGCCTAAAAAATGAAGTTCGATAAAAAAATATTCAATTAATGTACTAATTTTAATTTACATTTTAACAAGATGGTGAACACCTATCGTAAGAAATGTTCAAAGTGCCCTAAAATATGAATAAAACCATTTCCATTAATTTTGCCCTAAAGAAATTAAAATTTCGAATGCGAACTTTTTACTCCGATCCCGGCATTCGTAGGATCGAGAAGAGATCGATATAAGTTGGCTCCGAAACTAAACGTAAAAGTTGCCTTTCGCGCCTTGGCGCGCTGATCGAGCGGCAGCACATCCCTGCTGCCCGTCGATTACGTAATGGTTACGCAAGACCTTCCCCCTTTTCCCGCGTGCTCCGGAATTCCCGGCGCTCGATATCATTTTGAATCAACTGGATGATGACGCGCTCTAAGTTTTCGCATCACGTATTCTCAGAAGAAAAAATTACAATAAAGGAGATAATGAAGAACAATATTTTTTTCATTTTAACCTAGTTCTTGTACACGGAGAGTTATTTTTCACACTGTAATTTTTATACAACGAGCTGTAATGAGCTATCAAAGACTTCGATGAAGATATTTGGAAAAAAGTTTCAAATACAAGAGATAAGAACGGTCAGGAAAAAAAAGGTTTTTAAAATTTTAACTTTGAACCGAAGAAGTTTTTACCCACAAAAATGTAATGCTTGAAATAGTAGCGTCAACAATATTTTCAGGAACTTTTTTTTTTCAGAATCCCTCTATGGAATCCTTTTTTCGAAAAAAAATATTCAGTTTCCAATGAAAATAGTATTCTTCATTTATGCATGCTGTTCACTAATTTAGCTGTGCAGATAATGTAGAACAAAGAAAATCACAAGCATTTGTATAATAGATCAATTGTTAAAAATCAAACAATTAAGAAACATTTTCATTTAGGTGGGGAAAAAACAAAACTTTTTCCCACGCACAAATTTTGGCCATCTATAGAAATGACTGAATGTGAACCAATGAATTACAAAAATATTTTTAAAAAATCAATACTTTTTATCTGGTTTAGTCAAACTAAATAGAATAAGACTTCGACAAGTAATACGGTAGAAATTAGGGGTTGAAACAATGAGACTGGTATTTATGATCAGGGGTCTGGCCAGAGGAAATTCGGGTCCGTTAACGGACCCTTCACAAAAATACGATCAAGCAAAACGGACCCTTCACAAAAATACTATCGAGCAAAACGGACCCTGCACAAAATGCTGGTCAAACAAACGTACATTTCATACATTATTCATTCAAAAAGCAAATCTGAAAACAAAACAATGCATAGCATATTTCTGTGTTTAAGCCCATAACTTTTGAGCCTTTTCTGAAGTTAAAGGGAATCGCTTATCCGCCAACTTTGCGGAAAAAAAAGTCGGCACTTCCTGTCTGCCCTGCGATGCACGGGCAAGCAAAAAATCTTCAGTGTAAAATGTAGCACTTTTTGTTGGTTTCTTTTAAAGAAATTAACAACTTAAAAAAGGTAGTTGTTTTGCTTTAATGGTTCTGCTTGTTTGTTTTATTTTATGCAAATCAAAGTAGCTTGCTGTGATGTTGCTGTTATAGATTTCTCTAGAAGTGCAGAGTAAGAATTTTTCTCCCTGCTCTTGACTTAAAACAAAAAGGAAATAATCTAGCAATTATCCGCGAAATGAGCTTAGAACTGCAAACTCAGATAGCTAGGGTTGGAGGAAAAATGGGATAGCTTCTGATAAAGTGACCAGCTATTTAAAATTATCGCCATCTGACGTCTTTGGTGCGACGTTTTGACCTTATTTTGGCAGAAAATTATCTGTTTTTTTTTAATTTCATTTATTTATTTTTTTAATGCTTATAAGGGTGGTGTTTTGGTTATATTCAGGAATTAATGTATTTTTGCGTCTGTTAATATTGGAAGTCTGGTATTGTTTGTTTTGCTATGTTTCCCTACCGTATTTTTTTCTCCGAACTTTTGGCGAACATGTCGGTGATTATTAATGACATTCATCATATAAACCTGATGAAATGTAGCTCTAAAATTTTTGACTTTAATAAATTATTAAAAACCGTTTTTATATTTCTGATGCTTTCATTTTGAAAAAAGCGATCTCTGCATCCGATATGAAAATCGAATTTTACTTACTTTTCAAGCTAATTACTCTTTATTAGGAGGCAAATAAATGAAAATTCGCTTTATTTTTTGCTCAGATCATTATTTTAAATTTTTTAAAGCAAAATTAACTGTTCTTTTATGAGTCTAAATGTTAAACGATCGTTCCATTTTATTTTTGCATTAATTGTGTTAACAGACATTAATAATATGTTTACCATAGACCTTTAAAATGCAATTGTAAAAAAAATTCACCAAAAAAAAATATTTTATCTTCCGTTTTTATGCTTTTGATGTCACTCGAATGATCACTTTGAAAACTGCAATCTCTTTGCATCCGCTACAGGAATCAGACTTTTTGCATTTTTGATGTTTAATGCGCTTTTTAAGAGGAAAATAAATGAAATTTATTAAAATTTTTTATTAAATTCAAAAAAAAATTTTTTTTGGCTTTTTTTTTCAAAATTGTTTGATTTTCACAAAATTATTTGATTTTTCACAAAATTATTTAGTTTTTCACAAAAAACGGACCCTGTGAAAAATCCTGGACAGACCCCTGATGATACATAGTAAACCCACATTATCCGTGCCGTGCCCTATTAAATTACCCCCCCCTCCCGCTGAAGTTTGTCAGCCGTCTAACTTATTATGTACATAACACTGAAACTTTTGAACAAAACACTGAAATATTGTAAAACGAATTTTTTAGTCACAAAAATGTCTGCAAGGAAAGCTGGGAAACTGGATATACTGTATAACAATAATAACTTTATTCCCAAATAAAAAAAAACAAAGGCCAATTTAAAAAATAATTATATGAAATAAATAACATTAAATTGAACTAGATGTCGAAAATCTATGTTTTGGCTCAGTAGTTCACTTTAATTTATAAGTCAATGTTGTCTTTAAGAATAAAATTTGAAAAATTTATCAAATCAATTATAAAATATTCAGGGAATTCTGGAGGTAATATTTTTTAAAGTTGTAAAAAGTATTGCTGCGTGACGGGGAAGGAGGCTAGAAAATGGGGGGGGGGGAGACACGAAATTAGCAATATTCAAACCAGTTATATGTAATTAAATACTCCTTTTGTTTTTTGAATCAATTTTTTAAAGTAAATAAATAAATATAATAAAACAAATAAAGTACACGAAAAATAACTCTGAGGAAGAATTATTAGTAAGCCAATCTTGTATTTATTAGACTACACGATTTTCTACATTAAATTACGAAAAATTGAGATATTAAGCGTAGACAATTAACAGCAAATAACTTTTACAGCAGTTTTGAAAAGTTGCTTATTTATTTAATCTCATAGACTGAAAAGCTAAATTGTTAGAAGGTAGCAAAAACTACTTTTCAAGGAAGTAATAATTCTAGTGTTCGATTTTTTATCCTAAAGTGCAATTTCTTTGAACACTACATTGTAATCTAGTAAAACATAAATGCAAAATTAATGCTGGTCAATATACATACCTCATTGAGATTTTCATCAATCCAATCATCGATATTTTCCTCCATGGCTCTCTCTCTTTCCATACCGGGCAAAAGTCCACACACAACCCGCGAAAAAAAAAAGAGCCCTCGGCTTGACCAACACGGAATAACCAATTTGAAGCGAATGACACCCACACGACAGAAATAGAGAGAGATAAATAAATGAGACACCTGTTAAGCAGCCCTAGTGGCCCTAGCCCCTTCCTGGAATTTCTCTGCACTACTTCCGGCCGAAATCGAGTCCCCCCCTCCCGCGCGAGGGGACAGGTTGAAGGTCACACATCCCCACGCACGAGCACCCAGATTTGGCACCACATCGCACAGCGCGGAAAAAAAAGAGCGCCAACCAAAACAGCCCGAAGAGCTTCAGAAAGAAAAAAATTTGCATTCCATGCAAACAAAGAACGCGGAGCGAAGGTCCCCTGAGAGGATTGGACCTGCTTCTTTCCCTTGCCACCGAAAGAATTTCGCGCCATTTTTTTTTTATGAATGGGTGCTGAGTTTGAGCGTCAGTGCTTTTGATTCCGTTTCCCGCGCTATGCATACCAATTTTTTTCGAAAATATATTCAATTATTAATATAAAAATGGTAGGAATTACAAAGCAGTTAGTCAACGAATAACGAATATTTAATGCTTGGAAAAGCGAAAAATATTATTTTTTCTGTCTCAATTTTCCTCTGAGAAAAAATTAATTTCCTTTTGAAAACCAGGATAATAATGAATATATGTTTTGCTATAGCTCCATCATTTTAAAATTTTCCCGATACCAGGGAGTGAAAGGTACGCACTCGAGAAAATACATACACAGATGCATAATTACACATCCTTTCTAAAATCAGGATGGAAGGGGGGGGGTTGACCCTCTCTGCTCGCCCGACATCTGGTCTGTTTCGATTACTCTACGTTGGCTAGATAAAATGCATTCTTAACTACACTAAATTTAACGCATTTTCGTTTCACCTACCATTTGCTAACTAGCTGTCGTGGCCGTCACCAAGGGCGTAGCCAGGACTCACGTTAGGGGGGTGCAAGCAGAGGCACCCCAATAGGAGGTCACTGTGACCTCCCAAAAAGGTAAAGAATGAAGCGCATTCTCTGATAAGTGACGCCAAGGACTTAAAATTTATTGGTAGGAGAGAAGGCGAGGGGGGAGGGGACTCTCAATGACCGATCGTAATTCCAAATTTCACCGAGTAATAAAATACGAACTTATTTGTCTGCACCAGCATGTTACAATGAAAAGCATGAAAGGGGACAAAATCGTTAGTCAAAAAAATGGGAGGTCACTTGACCTCCCATTGGCTTTGATCTAGGGGGGTGCAGCCGCACCCCCCTGCACCCCCCTAGCTACGCCCTTGGCCGTCACGAAACTTTCTTCTATATCTATCTTATGAATTCCGGTTACAAAATAAAATACGTACTCGCCCGAGTAATTGGAGACAGCTACAATTTCCCAATTATCGTAATAACCCTGCAAATGCAGAATCAATGAGCGAAATTGGAAATCATTGCAAAAGCCTTGTTTAGATTAATTGCAAACATTTTTTTTGTTAGTAAAAAGAAATTGGCAACAGTTAAAAATTTCAAATCATTGAAAGTTTTCAGCTGTTTTGATAATTAAATAGCGTGAAAGCGATTTTTTAATGAATTAATTTTTCGCATTGCTGACTAAGCGCAAAAATCACCCCACCCTCCCCCTGGGGCGATTGGCGCCAAAATTTAATCGATGCTTGCTTCCATTTTGGTTTAGTGTTATTCCAAATTTCATTCAAATCGCAGCAATATTTCCCGAGATACAGGAGGTGCAATGACAAAATAAGCACTTTTGATTGCTCCACCCCCATTTGAGATATTGACACACAAATTGAATCAGCACCTGTACTCAATAGGGTCTACCTATGGACCAATTTTCGTTTGATTCCGCCGGTTACTTCCTGAGATATAGCAGTCACCCTCGTGCAGAACACGTGCGATTGCTCCACCCCCCTTCGAGATATTGACAAACAAATTGAATCAGCACCTGTACTCAGTAGGGTCTACCTATGGACCAATTTTCGTTTGATTCCGCCGGTTACTTCCTGAGATATAGCAATCACCCCCGCGCAGAACACGTGCGATTGCTCCACCCCCCTTGGAGGAATTCGCTAAAAAAAGTCAGGTGCACCAGTTCACATGGTGGTACATATGTGCAAAAATTTTTGTTCGATTTCATTCAGTAGTTTTTGCTCTAGCGCGGCCACAAAAACTGGTCACACACATACAGACTCCACACACAGACACACACACACACAGACAGACAGACATTTTCCAAAAATGGTCGAAATGGACTCAGCGCACCTCAAAACGTGCAAATCCGTCAAAATTCGACATTCGAAAATTTTCACGAAACCAATACTTTCTTCTATATATTAGATATAGAAGAAAGTAAAAAACTAAAGTGTCCAACGAAAACGAAACTTCATAATAGTTCTTATTTTTTCAACAACTATATGCGAATTTTATGATGATTCGTTAAGTGAGAGTGTGAGACACTGTTGTGTCATTGTGTGTTTTTATAGGTTTAAAAAAGATAAAAAAAAAATCTGGTATGGACCCCACACTACTTCCTTTTACGTGTAAATTTCTTAGTAGTTGCCTTAAGTGTTAAAAAAACTGCTTGGAGTGAG
>JAXGGA010013365.1:0-35512 GCA_038373865.1 Uloborus plumipes | reverse complement strand
AAAATTTTGATGGCGCAACTTGCGCCATAATCTCCCCCCCCCTCCCCCTGTGGGCGCCCCTGAGCACACCTATTATTTTTAAAACTGCTGCCGGCCGATACGAATGTGCCAAAAACGTCACAATGTTCTATTCGAAAATAACTCACTTAGCAACTGAGGCAAAATGACTCTGGAGGTATGTGCCGAATTCGGCACACCTGACGTTAAAGGGTTAAATGTTTTGCATGAGATGCGATGGCTGATAAAATCAGACAATATTGGCGACATTTTTGGAAAACTGAACGAAGTTTCTATTTTCATTTAAAAAGAAACAGCTGCTATATTTGTGTTGAGACAAACAAAATAAATGTCAAAGGGATAGCTGAAATTTTTCGACATGTGCCTAACAGAAGAGAGCAGCGTTGAATATTGTCTTCTCTTCGAGGGAATTTTTCTATTGAGCTCCACCTTTGAAACGATTACCGGGAAAATTTTAATTATATACACGTCTTCGAGTAGGGTACATAATTATTTCAATTTTAATGAGAATCCTTGTATTTATTGTTTGAAATACAACAGCCTTTTTAAAAATAGAAATCGTTTGATTTACCTACCCTCTGAAGAGATTGGTGGCAAAACTCGTCATCACCAGTTCACGAAAGGACGTACATATGTACCAAGTTTCGTTCAATTCCATGTCTTACGTTTTGAATCAGCATTAAAACGTTCATAAAATATTGGTGAAATGCATGTAAACACTAACTGACGGACAGGTTGTTTTCAAAAAAGTTCAAAATAGAATCAACTCACATTAAAACGTGTTAATATCTGAAAATACGAACATTTTCACGTAAATAAATAGATTACTTATTTTAAATTTATAAGAATGTATTCGAATGATGATCATTTCTCATCACTCTTTTTTCCCTCCAGGGCAGCCCGAGCTTAAATTTCTGGGAGGGAAAAAAATATCAATTTTCTGAAAAATCCTAATTTTACCGAAAGACAAAATAAGAGAATAGCATCATTATACTACCACGCTAAGCACAAAAGTCATATCTGCACTTTTTAACAAAATTAAGTTATCGCCACCTGGTGGTTCTTTGTGACGTATTTCACCCACATACAATGTTTTACCGTCATTTGAAAGCAAAAAAAACATTTTTTTAAATTTCTGAAAAAGTAACATTCAAATCAAACACATGGAGGAGCAAAACTTAAAAGAGTTTTTTCTCAGTTTGAACTCTACTGCAGATACCACTTTTGCGCTTAGCACGGCAGCATACTTAACCCTTTGCCTCTCAGTGTTCCAGCTGCGGGAACACCTAACTTCAACTGCTTCTCAAACTCTTAAATTCATCAATAAAGGGATCAAAATTGAAGTAAAGTATTCTTTTAAATCTTCTTTATAACTATAGATGGCACCACCACAACAGAGGCTAACTATGGCGGATTATTTGATCTCATTCATTTTCTTAAAAAAATTGTATAATTTTTTTCCGATAAGAAAAATCTACAAAAAAAAATTCTCATGTTATATTATAGGCTACACATCAAAGTACTCGTTGAAAACAAATTTATATTTTTAAAATCAAACACGAACTCATAATCGCAGAAGAAAACATGGTGTTCCATTAGCTGGAACACTGCGACGCTCTTGCTTCTCAAATTGCGCTTCCCAGCATTGAGCGCAGAGAGACGTGTGTCTACGTTTTCTGTTCCTTCTTCTTGGGGGTGAAAGAAGTCTACATAAAATACATCAGGGGTGGGTATGTTTTATTTCAAATGTTGTATACATTCTGTGGGTGTCTGGTATTTTGTCAGGAGGGGTTAGAAAGGGATTTTATTAGTAGCTCAAGTTATCTTCACTTAGAGCAACGTGATTCTTTTGCAACCTCTCTTTTGTGTTTCGATCACTCATTTTATTCCGTTGGTTGATATTATCTGAATACATGCTTCCAAAAATTTGACGAAGAAAAAAAAATGGCAAGATTATCAGGAATTATATATAGGAATTGCATTTAAATGTTGTACATGTACTTATCAAAATTAACTTTTTTTTGGGGGGGGGGCGAGGTGTAGAGTAGCAGTCTTCCTCGTGGTGCACCCTGGGTAATGCTAAATCTTCTACATAAGTGTAAATTAGCAAATTTCTTGTTCATATTAAAAATGTAGTTTTTGCACGCTTCACTGCAATACTTACTCTGACGTGCTTTATAGCTTTAATGGTGCAGTGTTCCAGTAGGTGGAACACCTGTAAAATGAAAACGGTAAGAGATATTTTTACAAACATTTATATGTGCACTTCCTGAGACCTAAAGAGACTGTATATAAATTTTTGACGAAATTCCAACTTTAACGGGTAGTGAGCCGGAAGGAAAAAATACAATTATTCAACACTTTCTAGAGATGTATCGAATCGATATGCAAAACTTGCCATGTAAGAACATTTTATGAGGTCACAGTGACTTCCCATGACCTCCTATTGAGGTGCCCCTGTTTGACTTCTAGATAATAGTTAACATGTTGTCTTCTGTTCATAAGCAATAATGGGGTTCTTTAAAGTAAAGGCGAAGCTGTAAAGGTACCGCGGGCCAAAAGGTTTGACAACCGCTGTCTAATAATCTAAGATCACACTAGGGTTGACCTATCCTCATCGAGCTTCCTAAAACTATTAATATTAATGAAGAGTAAAAGTTGCGAAGAAAACACTAAAGTAAAAGTTTCTTGTTTCAGCTTCCTAATAAGGCACCTTTGGCACCTTTTCCAGGTGCTAAAAGGTGCCAAAAAAAATGACTGATTTACCCTCACCGAGTTTCCTAAAACTGTTAACATAAATGGAGAGTAGAAGCAATGCCTCCTAAATACTAAATGCCTGCAACTTTCAGGCTTTTAGCACAGAGCAAAGTTTCGTCCTTGGTTCACGATACACTGCCATCTACCGGAGTTCTTCGAGAAAGAGAAATTAACCGATTGGTTCATTTCTAAATTTAAATTTGAAAATCAACCAATCAAAAAATTTAATCACAATATTGTTTGGATCCATCGCCAATAACTGCAAAATAACCTTGGTTCACAAAGCACTGCTATCTATCTACCGGAGTTCTTCAAAAAATTAACGATTGGTTCAGTTCTGAATTTAAATTTAACAAGAAGTTCTGTCCAGAACTAAACGAGCCTACTTTCCCGTACATCGACATCGGCATTCTAGCATCTGATCAATGTTCTCTTGAATATCTGAAACTGAAAATTATGTCAAACCTACCTTTATAGCACTTAAAGCTGATTTCTAAAAGCAAAATATACCCCTCTCATCAGATGAAATGGACACGTAAAAAGTAAATAAACGAGTAAATAAAGTTTTGTCGTACCTTTTAAAGAATGTAACTGTTATAGTTCTTCCGCAGAAAAATTTCACAATCGTTTTCAAAAGAAAAAAAAAATAAATGAAATAAAAGTACAAAGAACATCAAAACACATTTTATCAAAGAAAGGAAAAAAAAACCTCGTTCGTTAACAAAATGTCTCGAATTTTATTTTTAACCCGTTGCCTGTTGTTAAATATAAATAAAGAATAAAATGCTCTCGTGAATGAAAAATTTTTGTAAACCAAAAAAAAAATCGTCTGCCAAAAAAAATAAATAAATAAATAAAAATAATAATAATAAAAAAATGAATTAATAATCAAAAAATCGTCTGCCCAATCCGTCATTTTTTTCTGAGCCGGCATTTCCGCCATGTTTGCGGAGTCGGAGTCGGAGTCCTCACAGAAGATTTTTCAGAAAAGCACTTTACATACATTTTTTATCAAAACCGTTTTCTTACAAAGTTAGTTTGAAGGAAATCCGCCTCTAAGTTCAGACTCAACATTCAATTTAAATTTCCCAGTTGGCGCTCATGTTAAAATTTTTTCTGAACGGTTCATCATTGAACGACAAATGGTTGAAATTGAAAAGTGAAGTATGGGAATGAGTCTCTCCGAGATCTTTCGAACAAAAAAAAGTTCATTCAATTCGGACGGTTCACTTAAAAGTTATTAGGTGGGGAAAGGTTGCTTGAACGGTTCAATGTTAAACGAAAAAATGTTTAAATTGAAAATGTAAATACGGTAATGGATTATCCTTGCCGAGATCTTTCGAACAAAAAAAAGTTTGTTTAAATCGTTCGGTTCACTCAAAAGTTATTAGGGGTGAGAGCTTGCTTGAACGGTTCAATGTTGAACGAAAAATTGTTCAAATCGGACTTTTAAAAGCGGGAATGAAGTATTCTTGATAAGATCTTTCGAACAAAAAAAAAGTTTATTCAATTCGGACGGTTCACTTAACAGTTATTAGGTGGAGAAAGGTTGCTTGAACGGTTCAATGTTGAACCAAAAATGTTCAAATTTAATATTTTAATACGGTAATAAAGTATCCTTGCCGAGATGCTTCGAACAAAAAAAAAAATGTTTCAATCGGACTGTTCACTCAAAAGTTATTAGGGGTGACAGCTTGTTTGAACGGTTCAATGTTGAACGAAAAATTGTTCAAATCGAAAATGTAGATACGGGAATGAAATATCCTTGAAAAGATCTTTCGAACAAAAAAAAATTTGTTCAAATCGGACTGTTAACTACAAAGTTAATATCGGGGGACAGGTTGTTTGAACGGCTCAAAGTTGAACCAAAAATTGTTCAAATCGAAAAATCAAATATGGGAATGAGCTGTACTCGCCGAGATCTTTCCAGCAAAAAAAAAAATTTCGTTCAAATCGGAATGTTCATTCAAAAGTTATTAGGGGGGACAGGCAGACCGACCGACCGACACACAAATTCCCCATCTCAATACCCTACTTTCAAATTTTTAATTTTTCGATATTTATTTCATTTTTTTTTTTTTTTTTGTTTATTTTTGACTTCGTTTAGGACTTGGCGATATTTTTTGAACTTGGCGATATTTTTTGGACTTGGCGATATTTTTTAGATGCATTAAGCCACTTTTATTACTTTTTTCGTCTCTTTTATTTTTAACGGGAAAGTAGGCTAAAAATTATCCAATCAAAAAATAACAACGGCATTATCGGATTGCCGCAAGGTGGCGTTTAAAGTGGAACCCATCTCGACGGTAGTGAATCAAATGTACTAGGCATTTAGTATTTAGGAGCCGTTGGTAGAAGTTGCGAACAAAACTACAATGTTACCTTTTTCGGATTCTTAACCAGGCTTGTCAGGGGCTAGGAAACTCGATGAGGGTAAATTATTCATTTTTTGACACCTTTTAGCCCCTGGCAACCGTGATTAGGGATCTGAAACAGGTGGAAACTTTTACTTTATCGTTTTTTCGCAACTTTTATTCTTCACTAATGTTCATGTTGATAATTTCAGGAAACTCGAATAAGTCAAACTAATGGGATCTTGGATTATGAGGGAACCCTGCTGCAAAGAAATTACACCAATGTACCCAGAAGCACAACGAATTTCGTGCATGATGTTTAGACAATATACGAGTAATTGGGCTTCTAGTTTAAACTGTGGATTTCAATTCGTTTCGGCACTAGTTTATTTTAATTATCAATTTATTTTCTCGTACACTGTACAGAACTAAACTGAGTTTCTTCACAAGCTTTACAAAATGTGAAATTGTTTGCATATTTTCTTCTCTTTGCAGAAACCGATTTTTGCCGTTTCGACCTGCCAACCGAAGCCCTGAAGAAGCGCCCGATATAAGATTCATTTTGTACATTTTTATAAAAAATACAAATAAAAAATTTTATTCTATAGAATTGGTATCATTGTTAGTTTTCAGATTTACCAATAATACGGTAAAGAAGCAGTCGAAAACTTTGTACTGTGTATGTGTGTGTGTGTGGTGTGAAATGAGTAAAATGGAACAACGTTTAAAAAGTACAAATCTATACATTTAAAGCGAGTTTAAAATTCAGCAAACAGCTGTTTCGAGGCTGTAAGATGGAAGCCCCATCCTCAGTGTATAAAAACAGAAGACAAGTTCACATGTCCAAAACAGACAAGTGAACCACATAGTTACGAACACACACGAATAAAAAACTATCTTAATAGATGCTCAGTCGATGTCTCAGTTTCGCTGCTTACGCCCCAAGTGGACAAGTTGGTCTTTGCAATACCACTATATAGACCAGCCGGCATTTCGGTAGGATTAAAAAAATTAAAAACTAGCTATTGGGGAAAATGAAAATATTTGCTGGCCCCGCGTTGTTTATTTTTTACTTATTCTATCAATATCAGTGACTAAAAGTAGTACTTTTGACTAAAGACCCCCCCCCCCCCCCATTCTTGATTGCGAAAACTGTTAATTTGTTAGAAACGGATTTAAGTTGTTTTCTTTCTTTTTTCTTTCTGTCAACAAATATATTCGTTTCTTCCAACAAAGCAAGCAACAAGAAATGCGAATAAAAACATCAACTAATCTTTACTTCGAAGTTGAAGTCCACATTACTCACCGATCGTCTCACAGCCACGTTTATTCTCAGATAAAAAAAAAGAAAAGAGTTGAGTTGTTTCACCTGAAGGAAGGAGCAGTCCGATGTTTAGATTCCCTCGGTTACCAAAACATTGTAACTAACGAAACCGAAAATTTCTTGCAAAGACCAGTTTCTGCCGATGTTGATGTTTTCCAATAAACATCGATAAGTAGCCCTGATAGATAAGACGCGTTCTAAATACAGAGAAAGCGAAAGTTATTTTCGTAGAAAATCTTCAGTTTTTCTTTAACTTTCAACTTAACATGTGTTTTGAGTAGGATTTTTTTTTTTTTTTTTAAGTTGTCATAGCAATTTTAATCCTTAGTTTTTGACAACATCAAGCTGGATTTAATCAACAATAGGGAGATAACTAAAAAGTAAGTTGTCACATACTTTGCATGTGTTTAGTTTTAAAAAGAGAAAGTAAAGACCGGTGGTAAGATTTTCTTCCCCAGTTAGAAACCTTGTCGAAAGCTTCCTTTCTAGGAACATTTCAAAAAATAATAAATAAACAAAAGAAAAATAAATAAGTAAATAAATGAAAATGAATAAGTAAATAATAAATAAAGTAAATAAATAAATAAAATAAAGCAAATAAATAAATAAATGAATGAATAATAAATAAATAAATGAAATGTATAAATTAATAAATGAAATTTTTTAATAAATAAATAGAATATATAAATAAATAAATGAAATCTATAAATTAATAAATGAAATATATAAATAAATAAATAAATATATAAATAAATATATAAATAAATAAATGAATAATAAATAAATAAATGAAATGTATAAATAAATATAAATAAATAAATGAAATATATAAATAAATAAATAAAATCTAACCACAATGATTTATCTTTTTAATTTTAATTGAACATTATGAATTTGTTCTTTCGTTGAATTTTTAGCTAAGGATAGTTATTTTAACACGTAACTAGTTGTGCACGCACCACCATTTGAAATTAATTTGGAAAAATTCCTGCGAATTTGGAGACAGTACTGAAATTGTGTTACTTTTTTTCCTTTAAAAAAATAAATAAAATAATAATAAGATACGTACAATGACTTCTCAGAAGATTTAGATATCTATCGAGGACGGATACAAAGGAGGGTTTGAGACAGGGGTGACCATCCCCCCCCCCAAGCTCAATGGCGCAAATCCCCCCCCCCCCCAAATGTCTCACAACCCTCTTGTGCTTTTTATTTTTACCTCTCTTTTTTATTTTATTTTTTGAAATATTATTTTTATATATATATATATTTTAATATTATTTATTTATTCTTTCAAATATATTATTCATTTATTTTTTTATTTATTATTAATTTTCTAAAAGTACTAATTATGCGCAGAACAGAATCTCTTTTTTTCTCTTCCAGACATTCCAAGCACACTCACACACAAAATAAATAAATAAATAATAATAATAAAGAAATAAAAAAACTAATTAAAATTAAAAATATCAATTAATGAATAATTTTTATTAAAAAAAATCAGTAAATAATTTAAAT
Organism: Uloborus plumipes; assembly: GCA_038373865.1. Lineage (NCBI taxonomy): Eukaryota > Metazoa > Arthropoda > Arachnida > Araneae > Uloboridae > Uloborus > Uloborus plumipes. The sequence continues at coordinate 27,541 of JAXGGA010013365.1, read as the reverse complement.
AAATAATTAAATAAATAAATTAGTTTTAGAAAATCCCCCCCCCCCCAAATTTTGATGGCGCAACTTGCGCCATAATCCCCCCTTGTGGGCACCCCTGATTTGAGTGACTGCACCAACAATGTTTCAAAAATGAAGTCTTAGAATCGGAAGTGAAGGCCTTCTTTGATGATGGAAGGGGAAATGAATGGCGCTCAAAATTTCCTTCCGGGTATTATTTGAAATTGAAGTTTGAAAAAAAAAAAAAAAAAGAAAAAACAATTCCAGACAATCTTTGAAGGTGTCAGGATGAGGAGAGGTGTGTAGTAGGGTGGACCGAAAATGACTTTTATTTTTTTTTTCGATGACGAGGTATGCGGAAAAGGTGCCATTGGGGGTACAAAGCACTCACAAAAAATTTGAATTTTTTTGCACAATTTCTTGATCTGCCGCAATCGCCTTGAAGTTTCGAAAAAATGCCAATTTTTGATGTTTTTCGTAAAATTTGTCAAAATTTTTTTTTATATTTTCAGTGATAGGTGTAACTTAAAAGGTACTATTAGGGGCACTAAGTTCACATAAAAAATTTGAATTATTTTGCTCCATTTCTTGATCAGCCATAAACGCTTGGGGGTTTCAGAAAAAATGCTAAAATTGGATATTACAGCAAAATTTGTGAAATTTTTTAAGAAAATTATTTTCGGTAATGGGGAGAGCAAAAAAGGCTCACTATTATCATTAAATCAACATTAAAATTGAATTGTAAATGATATTTATTTTATTTGTCACAAATACGGGGAAAATTCGGATTTTTTTTTTTTATTACTGATCCAATTTATTTATTAACTAGCGGTACACGCACGGCTTTGCCCGTGGTATAAAATTAAAAGTTCATTTGTAAAATAATTGATATCGCAGAAAAAATGCTCTATTTTAGTTTTATTCAACTATAATTCCTTCAAAGTGATATAAAGATCTGATATGGACCCCACACTACTTAATTTTACAATAAATTAAATAAGCTAAAATAGTGCTTGGAGTGAGCAAGATAACAATTCAAACATTTGTATCCCTAGTTTGCTACGAAACAATGCAAAAAAAATGTTTTACAATGATTAATCTCCTAAATATCATCGATTTTAACATCATTCAGTGGATTTTTCGCAAAATATCGCCAACAGCGCCAAATTGAACCTAAATCAAAAAAAAAAAAAAAAAAATCGCCAATTGGCGTCAAATACTTGGCGATCAAAAGCTTGGCGATATATCGCCAAGTGATCGCGCCAATTCATATCACTTTTGTTAACCAATTCATATCACCTTGCATTGAAAACACTGATTTACCCGATAAATGGGGTAAAACACCCCCTTGGAACATTCGAATGCAACCCCAAGGGAGATGGACAAAAATAAGCCAAAAGAGAAAATAAGAGCAATTTTGTTGATAACAGGAACCAACAGAAATCTTACCAAAGTTTAAAAGAAGAAGAAAGTTTTCTTTCCTAGCTTAAAAAACAAAACAATACATTTTCCGAAATGAAACACTTTAAAAAAACGATGCAATATCGCAATTGATACGATATTTCGTTAATCTGTGCTTTAGGTACCCTTTTCTCGCTAAATGAACGATAGGCGCGCCGCCAAGCGTAGTAACCCTAGCTATTTTGCGTAGTTGACTTTTGAAAACGCGCCAAGCAGGGTCCTAAAGCATCTTCACCGGGAAACAAGGGCGTAGCTAGGGGGGTGCAGGGGGGTTCAGCTGCACCCCCCTAGATCAGAGTCAATGGGAGGTCACTGTGACCTCCGATTTTATTTATTTTTTGACAAACGACTTTGTCTCCTTTCAAGCTTTTCATTGTAACATGCTGGTGCAGACAAATAAGTTCATATTTTATTACTCGTTGAAATTAGGAATTTCATTCGGTCATTGAGAGTCCCCACCCCCCTCGCCTCCATTTTCCCTAATAAATTTTAAGTCCTTGTCGCCACTTATCAGAGAATGCGCTACATTCTTTACCTAACGCAGATCCTTTTCAGTGTATTAGTTTTGTTAATTTTTAAGTTCTAGGAAACAAATGCTTATATTTCTAAAATGTTATTTTTTTCGTCATAAATCTTTTTAAATGTTCTAGTATGATGAAAAGTGAACCTATAGTTTTAAATATTGTTTTGATATAAACTTTATTGATTAATTTTAACTTCTTTGGTAACTGACGATTTTGCCGAATTTATTTGAGTATTTATTAATTTTGGATGTGCATTTGCTTTTTATTTGTGCATATAATTTATTTTAAGTACTTTAATTCATAAAACAATTAAAGTAAACTGTATCATTTCATTCTAAATAAGGATGATGTTTTTCTTTTTTGCCCATTTCTTTTGTTGCGTAAAACACAGGTTTTAAAAACATATCACTCACATTTTTATCTAATTTTCTGTATTACGTTTTGCATTGTGGTAAAATCATTTTATAAAAAACTACTGTTTTGTTCTTTTAGAAATATTTTATACCATCCATTGGTTTAAGGTGTGCATGACTGAATAAACAGGGGTGATTGTGAGTTTATAAAAAATACCTGAAAGTTTTAAACAGAAAATGTGTATGTGTGTGGGGGAGGGGGGGGGGGGGTAAAACCAAGGCCCTTTTTACTTAAGCTCACCTATTTTTATATTTATACATATAAAATAATTAATTTTCTTTCATAAACTAACACATTTCATATATTCAAATAGTTTCACACACAAATAGTTTTTATTCAAAATATTGTGCATGGATTTAATTAAATTGTAAATGAGCAGTAAAGTTACTTTTGAGCTGGTGTTGAACAAATTATCTCCAAATAATCCTTTTTAAGGAGAAAGCAAAAGTCTAACAGAATTACTATTTATTCTGCGGATCTTAACATTTCTATTCGATGAATCTACTTATATTAAAAACTGAGTATCTTTCTAACTATCTTTCTAACTATCTTTCTTTCTAACTATCTTTCTATGTCACGCTTCTTTCTCCTGAACGCAAATGACCTGAAAGTCGAACCAGGTACCGATCGATAGGTAATTTTTCAAGCTTCATTAGTTTCAATTGATATAATTATACGATTTTAATTAGCGAAGATATCAATTAATAAGTAGTCAAATTTAAAGCGATTAAGCCTAATAAATGATTAAATATGAAATCCATTCTTGCAAACCGTCGTTGCTATGAAACAGTATAATAACAATGATAATGAGAATTTTGAATGAAGGCTTAACTAAATCAAACACGAAACTCCTAAGCGGGCCACTTACGTAGAATTTTTATCGCTAGCTACTGGTAATATTTTGAAACATTTATTTGTTGAAGAGCCATCTACTTATATTAAAAACTGAGTGTCTATGTCTGCTTTTTTCCTTTGAGCGAGCTGAACTTACTGAAACTTTCCTCAACATCTTGAAGGCGTGAAGCATCTCAATAATTCGATTGATTTTTTTTATATAGGAAAAAAGTAAAGGCGTGAAGCGCCTGTAAGCGAGCCGTGTTAGCGGGGAGTAGTTTCTTTAATTTTTTTCTCACTACTTTCAGGGCACGAAGTGCCCGTGCAACGCCGGGCCACGTGCGTGGTATGTCTTGAAATCGAATGAACATTAAATTATATCAAATAATATAACTTCAGAATGAGGTAAAAGTTAGAGAGGGGGGAACTTATGCATCAACATGCCGCAGGAAGCTAATCTAGCTGCCCTGGCAGCTAGTCTGCTTATATTAAAAACTGAATATCTATGTCTGCTTTTTTCCTTTGAGCGAGCTGAACTTACTGAAACTTTTCTCACCATCTTGAAGACGTGAAGCATCTCAATAATTCGAATTATTTTTTTTATATAGGAAAAAAGTAAAGGCGTGAAGCGCCTGTAAGCGAGCCGCCTTGGCGGGGAGTAGTTTCTTTAAATTTTTTTCTCACTACTTTCAGGGCACGAAGTGCCCGTGCAACGCCGGGCCACGTGCGTGGTATGTCTTGAAATCGAATGAACATTAAATTATATCAAATGATATAACTTCAGAATGAGGTAAAAGTTAGAGAGGGGGGAACTTATGCATCAACATGCCGCAGGAAGCTAATCTAGCTGCCCTGGCAGCTAGTCTACTTATATTAAAAACTGAGTATCTTTCTTTCTAACTATCTTTCTATGTCACGCTTCTTTCTCCTGAACGCCAATGACCTGAAAGTCGAACCAGGTACCGATCGATAGGTAATTTTTCAAGCTTCATTAGTTTCAATTTATATAATTATACGATTTTAATTAGCGAAGATATCAATTAATAAGTAGTCAAATTTAAAGCGATTAAGCCTAATAAATGATTAAACTTCCAAGACATTTTTTCTTACCGTTGCCATTTTGAATTAAAACGTTAATTAAATTATTGAACTATTTAAAATTCCAAGATATTTATTTCTTTCCGTTGCGATTTTAAGGCAGGAATTCAAGTGAAACACGGACGATCGCAACTCACCAATGCAATCGCAAATTCCAAAATTTGGATTCAAGTGAAACGAATTCACTTGAATTCGACTTACAGTAGCGGTTGCAATATGCGATCGCCTCGAAGCGATTGCAATGGTGTTTCACTTGAATTCGGCCCTAAATTAAAACGTTAATTAAATTGAACTTTTTAAAATGAAAGAGTTATTTTTTTCCATTGTCATTTGAACACGTGTTATAACAAAGTTCTAACAATTGTTTTTATTCTAATTATTAATGACATATTTTTTCTCTGGTACCATTTTGAAAATGTGTTTTTAAATAGAATTGCAATTGCTGTTTTTAGAAGGGACTTTTTCTGGCTGCGATCCAAATATTAAAAAAACTTTTTCGTTTAGAATTTTGCAATTAATTTTACAGGAAGAAAGCGGTTTGGAAATAATTGTTTTTGGAAAAGAATTTTATTTGTTATTTAGGGAGAGTGCTAAGTATGCGCTACTTGACATCGTCTTTATTTTTGAGGAAGCACGTGCAAATAATTCGATTGATTCTTTGATGCAGGAAAGCTTTTTAGCGAGCCGCTTTAGCGGGGAGTAGTTTATTAAACTTTTCCTTGGTACTTTAAAGGCGAGCCGCCTTGACGGCGAGTAAACTGCTTAAACTTTCCTAATTTCTTTGAAGGCGAGCCGCCTTGGTGGCGAGTAGTTTTCTCAAACTGCCTTCACTACATTACAGCCCGTGCAACGCCGGGCCACGCAGCTAGTATTATTAATAATATTTGGTATAATCATCGAAAATTCGGAAAAGCAAAAAAAAAAATCCAGAGGTGGGACGATAAAAGCATAATAAAAAATATTTTATTTCCGGTATTTTAAAACATGAAAATACCGGAGTCGATCATGAAAATACCGGAAATCCGGTAAAATACCGGAACACAAACACCCCTGAATTAAGTATAGTTTCTTTGAGTTCATAATTTCATTCTTTTTCTGTGCAAATAGAATTTCAAGTCCTTTTTCTCTTTCTTTCTTACTTTTTACTTTCTGTTTTTATTGAAAATTTGACTTTTATGCTAATTTTTGGGAACTTTATATAAACTGCATTATTATATCTAGTACTGATTACTTTTCAGAAAATGAGAGTAAGCTTGCCTGTTTTTGAGGAGCAAATTTTTAATTTACCGAATGAAACTCAGAACTTTACTGAATGATTAAAAAATAAATAAATAAAATACAAGAATGCATACTTATCTATGTCTACCAAAAGAGACGTGAGGAATCACGAAAATATATAAATTAATTAAAGAAAAAAAATAAATAAATAAATAAAATGAAGAAGTTCAGCCTTGCAATACTGTCTCACTGTTTTCTAATTTCATCAGCCGATTTGTATCGGATAAGAACTTTTTGGGAGGTCACAGTGACCTCCTATTGGGGTGCCACTGCTTGCACCCCCCTAACGTGAGTCTTGGCTACGCCCTTGCCGGGAAAAAGACAGGGTTGCCAGAGAATTGGAACAAAAAAATACTACGCCTCCTCTAAAAAAATATTACAAAATACTACTGTTTCCAAACGTTGCCAAAATCAATGTTGCTGAAATGCGAAATCTATAAAAATGAAAAAAAAAAAAAATCCGCCAAATCTTTTAATTAAGTCATTAGTGTATTGGAAACAGGGTTGCCAGAAAAATACTACGCTCCTTATTTGGGTCGAAAAAATACTACCGTAGAATCAAAAATACTACGTCTGGCCGTAGCCTACGAAGATTGACGCTGGCAACCCTGGAAAAAGAAAGAAACAAAAATAAGTGTAGGTGGATGTTTTTAAGTAAAGACTGCTAAGTTCAGAAAAGTATTCTGTATTACACATGAAATATATACATTTAAATTGTACAATGAAGAATGCTACCAACTAGGTAGAAGAATAAACAAAATCGATGCTTTTCAAAACGAGCCTTGGCTGAAAGTTATCATCACTGTCTTTTAGTGATGATCCAAATGAAGAGTCTAGTCAAGTGAAAGTCATTTTCGTTGGCTGACCAAGCCTTCTTATAGTAGTTGGCATGCGCCGCCCTCTACCGGTGGGCGCATTTGCATATTGACGGAGACAATAAGTATGAACACGTAACCATAGTAACAACATGAAAAGTTGATTTCCGTTGATAAAATAATTAATTTTATCCTCTTTTTAAACAAATTTTATTCTAAATCTCAACCATTTTAGAATCGTTTGGCTTGCTTTACTGAAGGTAAGCCTTGAATTTCGGGATTCTAAAAACAATTGTTACAGCTCTCCTGATAATCGTAGAAACTTCAAAAAAACTTCATTTTGTGCAGAAAATTTCAAGCTTTCGAATAACATAAGACTTGAAAATATGTGTGAAATATTTCTTCCCTATTTTATCGAATTTCCGCTAAGAATTCGAATAGAAAAAGAACGAAATGGAATATTCGAAAAATCGCTTCGAGGTGCAAAACTACATGCTACAAACTAATTTTGTGCCAAGTGGCATGAAAATCGACCGAACGGTTTTGGCGCTACGCGCGTAACAGACAGAAAGAAAGAAAGACAGACAAACCTTCAGCTTTATTATTAGTAGAGAAGAGATTTTTAAGCTTTATAAAAATTCCTTCCAAGTGTTGAGAGACAATTTAGGAGTCTGAAATAAGAAGTAGTTTATCAAATAATCTGCATTTTTATTTTTAAAATTCGTTACAGTTACAAATTAGTTGTTTATTACTATTGAATAAAAAAATATGTGTTATCTGAAAGTGCTTCACAGTTCTCAGCTTATTGCGCATCCAAATATCTTGCAAAATAATCCAGAACTCAACGCGAGGAGGTGGCTGCACGAGTTCTACCAGCCCTCCACCTAAAAATATTATATTTACATTGTTTTGCATTCTTCATGTAACAAAGTCCTTCTTCGAATTAAACGTTGACATTTTTATCTTGGAATGTATCTTTGCTCTGACGAAGGTATCTCTGTCCTCATGACCACATACGTGCATTGCCGCTTCTGTCACTACTTTAATTGTTCTTCTAACTCGTACTACGCCATTCTACTCTTATGGCTACTGAGTACTACGACTGCATCGACTGGCTCTCAACAGATCTCAGTGAGCCTCCAATTACAAATAGTAGTATACGAGTAGTACGAGTATACGAGTATACTCGTATACTCGCAGAGTATGGTTCTCAGTGAGGAAGTTACCAGGGTGAGCAGATGGACCGAGACATTTGTGGAAAATAGTTCTACTCTCAAACTTCCTCTCTGATGACTTAACGATAGTGCATTCGGTGGTTCAAAGAAATGCATACTATAGCCATCCTGAGAATATACTATTAGCAATTGCGACAGACGAAAATAAAGAAATCAGAATATTGGCATGGAAAAGGATTAAACAATGCCGCCTTTCAAAGAAGAAAGAGATCAGGAGACTGAGACAGTTTAAGGTTCTAAAACTGAACTTTATGGCTACTGAGTACTACGACTGGCATCACAACTGGCTCTCAACAGATCTTAGTAAGCCTCCAATTACAAAGAATCTTTCATTCGAAGAGATTGAGAGAAACATAGAATCAGGCTTGGTTTTAGATGAAGCTTCAGTCCGTTTTCCAAGTCACAACGCAAGCTGTGGGAAGAACAATTAAAGTAGTGACAGAAGCGGCAATGCACGTATGTGGCCACGAGGACAGAGATACCTTCGTCAGAGCAAAGATACATTCCAAGATAAAAATGTCAACGTTTAATTCGAAGAAGGACTTTGTTGCATGAAGAATGCAAAACAATGTGAATATAATATTTTTAGGTGGAGGGCTGGTAGAACTCGTGCAGCCACCTCCTCGCGTTGAGTTCTGGATTATTTTGCAAGGTATTTGGATGCGCAATAAGCTGAGAACTGTGAAGCACTCTCAGATAACACATTTTTTTTTATTCAATAGTAATAAATAACTAATTTGTAACTCTAACGAATTTTAAAAATAAAAATGCAGATTATTTGATAAACTACTTCTTATTTCAGACTCCTAAATTGTCTCTCAACACTTGGAAGGAATTTTTATAAAGCTTAAAAATTAATAAATAAATTGGATCAGTAATAAAAAAAAAATCCGAATTTTCCCCGTATTTGTGACAAATAAAATAAATATCATTTACAATTCCATTTTAATGTTGATTTAATGATAATAGTGAGCCTTTTTTGCTCTCCCCATTACCGAAAATATTTTTTTAAAAAATTTCACTAATTTTGCTGTAATATCCAATTTTAGCAATTTTTCTGAAACCCCCAAGCGTTTATGGCTGATCAAGAAATTGAGCAAAATAATTCAAATTTTTTATGTGAACTTAGTGCCCCTAATAGTACCTTTCAAGTTACACCTATCACTGAAAATATTAAAAAAAAAATTTTGACAAATTTTACGAAAAACATCAAAAATTAGCATTTTTTCGAAACTTCAAGGCGATTGCGGCAGATCAAGAAAGTGTTCAAAAAAATTCAAATTTTTTGTGAGTGCTTTGTGCCCCCAATGGCATCTTTTCCGCATACCTCGTCATCGAAAAAAAAATAAAGTCATTTTCGGCCCACCCTAGTGTGTAGGTCTTTCAATGAACATTTTGCAAAATACAGTGAACTCTCACTTATACGCCGCATCATTAATGCGCCTTTTTCACTTATACGACGATTTTAAATAGTCCCAGCACATTCCATAGCAAAATAATGACAGTATCATTCGTTTATGCGTCGCTCTAAAGATAAATATTTCACTTATGGGCCGAATTTTCCCTAAAATATAAAAAAAAATGTATTTTCTTTAAAAAAATGAGCATTAGGTATACTACAATTTTGTTTTCTCTTTTTTGTCATTGCAGTTACGTTACAGTAATTGCCAAACCGTATAGTAAAATATCCCTTTTCTACAGAAAAATCCTTATTCATTTTCTCATTAGAAACTATTTTGCGTTTTTGTCCTTAAAATATGCTTGCTCACTTATACGTCTCTCTCACTTATGCGCCTTTTTCTGTTGGTCCCTTGGGCCGGCGCATAAGTGAGAGTTCACTGTACAAAAAACTTTTAATGAACCTTTTGCAAAAAAGTTGTAAAAGTAAAGACGTGTTAGTAGACAATCACATAGTTCGGAAAGAAAGGGGGTGGGTGCGGGTTAGGGGCTTCTTTCGGTAATTTTTCGCAATTATATATCCAAAAAAAAAAAAAAAGTGATCGACAACCTTCGACGATAATAGTTATGAAACGTCCTCCCCCCCCCGGAATTATTACGAAATTGAAGTTGTAACAACACAATTTTAATTTTCCTTTGTCAGCGGGAAAGAAAAAATCCAACTTTTGTCCAAGCGGTTCAAAAAAAAAAAAGTACTTAATGCCATATGGCAAGTATTTTCTTCCTACAGGTATTGGCTTTTAAAACGCATTATATTCTAAAAGCCAGGGGGTCAATTCTACTTGCTGATCCTGGCAGTAGGTCTGGTATCCTTCCAACCGGTATACCGATAGTAAAGACAATTTGTAAAAAAGAAGAATTAAAAATTCAGAATTAGTAGTGAAAAATAAATAGGAAAGCACTCTGCATGACAATTCCTGCATGACTTTAATGTCACATGATTATTTTCATTCTGAAAGTTTTATGAAGAGCAATTACAAATCAAGTACACTCAGGGGTGCCCACAGGGGGGGGGGGATAATGACGCAAGTTGCGCCATCAAAATTTTTGGGGGGATTTTTTAAAACTAATTAATTAATTTATTTTAAATTATTTTTTATTATTTTTTTAAATAAATTATTTACTGATTTTTTTTTAATTTAAATTATTTCTTTGTTATTTATTTATTTTGTGTGTATGCGTGTGTGTGCTTGGAATGTCTGGAAGGGAAAAAAGCGATTATATTCTACGCATAATTAATACCTTAAAAAATAAAAAACAGAAAAAAAAAATAATGGTTAAAATTTAAAAAAATAAATAAATAATACTTAAAAAAAAGATAATATTTAAAAAATGAATAAATACAATTTAAAAAATAAACAAATAATTTTCAAAAAATAAATAAAGTAAAAGGAGGGGTAAAAATAAAAATAAAAAGCACAAGAGGGTTGTGAAAAATTTGGGGGGAGGGGGGAATTTGCGCCATTGAGCTTGGGGGGATGGGCACCCCTGAGTACACTGAAGGTTTTTTTTTAAGCTATAAAGAAGTGCTATTTATCCTCACGTGCCCAAAAATGATGTTAATTTGATTTTTCAAATTAACATAACAACGAGATTAACATAACAACATGAAACTACGAGTCGATTTCGTAGTTTTTAATATTTGTGCAGAGAAAGGCTAATTTTCGTCGGCATGATTACGAATCGTTTGAGCTTTCATTCCTTTTTTTTTCAAGGCTTTAGAAAAGCAGATTTTACATTAAATAAAATATTTTTTAAATAAATATTCTGTATGCAGTATCATCCCCCCCTCCCAAGAAAAACACCTGCATAGTTGAACTTGAATAGCAAAACTTTATCTAAATATAAATTTTGCAGATTACTTGTTCTCATTTTTTAAGATTAATAAAAAATAAAAATACCTGACGCTTTGGTGTACGCTCTGCTTTTTAGAGGACCTTTTACGCCTTAGCAAATCTCGATATTTTAATTGCTTTAGAAAATCATGTGACCCCCCCCCCCTCCCATGTACATTAGATTTGTAGTAAGAGGTGAATTGAAAAAATCAGTTCCCCCACTCCTTGAAAAATTTCTTGATTCTGCATCTGTGCACGTCTGGGTTTTATTCACAATTCATCGCTAAAATTCGCTAATATTCGGAGTTTCATTCTCCAAATGAATACAGTAACGCCTTGCTATATCGCGCTTGTCGGGAGGCAGCAGAAAATCGCGATACTGGTGGCCCCGCTTAAACGAATACTGTCGGCTCTAAGAAATATTATTCGATTAAGCGGTTTATTCGATTAAACGGGGATCTTAAACATTGCGTCTATGGCATGGGAAATATTCGGTTCCGAGATATTTTATTCGTATAAGCGGGTATTCATTTATCCCTTACCCGATTAAGCGGGGACGACAGTATATCCGAATTCGCGATATAAGACAGGTCACGAACTATTCAATTAAAGCACAAATTAATTACATATGCACCTTCAAAGATATTAGTTTTTATTCAAACGATATAGTTATAAACTAACAAAAATTTACTTACCTATTTCTTTTCTTTTTTTTAAATAAATAAAAAATAAGTCTCTTTTGTTTTATTGGAGAAAACTAAACGAAAGTTGCAGCTTTCCGGCAAATAATTCAAAAGTAGAGGAAACGTATCAGGTTTGGTCATTGTTTAAAAATGAAGAAAATACATTTTCTGAAAAATGAAAATATCTGTGGTGGCAAATGTAAAAGCAGCATTAAAAAAAAAATTGTATAACTTTTTGGGAGACGAGAGGAAAAGCGCGATATATCCGAATGAGCGGTATAACGAGGCGCGATATAATGAGGGGTTACTGTAATTTCCACCTTCTCAAAGCTTAAAGTTCGGGTTATCAACATTCTTTGAAGAGCCGCAGTTATTGTTATTTTTTCCTCCTTAGAAACTTGATAAAAAAGAAGAAAAAACATGCGCTTTCACTTATTACATACATTATTACTTAACCAAAAGACAAACAAAAAATATCAGCGATAACCAACTGATAAACAGCAAACACAAAATCCGGAGCAGAAAGCTGCAACACTTATAGTCCGGCGGCATAGCGAAAGGATTATTCATTTTGAGGTAAAAGCAAAATTTCTTGTTAATTATGTTTTGGGTCAATAAGGATCATTTTAAGCCACGGAGGCATTCGCTAAGTTACTTGAATCATATTTTATAGCGTCTCAAACTTATTTTACGCGCGCATAGGACTTACAGTCCAGTCATATTAGACATTAAATTCGCACATCATGTTGTAGTTCTAATTTTTTAATATGTTGTTTGGGTCACCTAGGGTAGTGTAAATCTAAGTTTGCAGTTTTCTAAAACTTGTGCTCGCCGCGTAACTCGCGAAAAACTACGAAATTTTCTGACTTTTTTCAGTTTTCCCCTTATAACTCCTAAACTATGCAACTTTTGAATAAGCATGTGGCTACCCATTTTAAAGAACACTAAATTTCGAAGAATTTAAGCTCACGTGGTGCTCTGTGAGCCGAATAGTTTAGGAGATATCGTATTTCAAAGAAGGTCATTTTTTGCGAAAAACGCAAAAAAAAAAAACATGCTTTAATCACATTTCGGACCAAATATCGACATAAATTCCTACGCTACAAGCAAAAATTGTACATTAAGTTACAGTACATTTAATTGGTTTATTTAAGGCAAAATTGAAGTCTGTAAGTTGAATAGTTCTTTTATAATCTCGAAACAACAAATATTTGTTTTTGCGAAAAACCTCGAAATTTTCCGACTTTTTTCAGTGTTTCCTTTGTAACTCTAGCTTTATGCAACTTATGAAAATACATGTGGCTACCTATTTTAAAGAACACTAAATTTCGCAGAATTTAAGCTCACGTGGTGCTCTGTAAGACGAATAGTTTAGAAAATATCGTTATTCGAAAATGTGTCATTTTTTGCAACAAATGAAAAAAAAACACGCTTTAATCATATTTCGGACTGAATAGCAACAGAAATTTCTACTCTACAAGTAAAAAATGGACATTGAGTTGCAGTACATTTAATTGGCTTTCATTTAAGGCAAAATTGAAGTCTGTAAGTTGGATAGTTCTTTTATAATCGCGAAGCAACAAATATTTGTTTTTGCGAAAAACTGCTAAATTTTCCGACTTTTTTCAGTGTTTCCTTTGGTACTCTAACTTTATGCAACTTATGAAAATACATGTGCATACCCATTTTAAAGAACACTAAATTTGCAACAGTTTAAGTTCTAGTATCGCTCTGTAAGACGAATAGTGTCGGAAATATCATACTTTGAAAATAGGTCATTTTTTGCGAAATTAAAAAAAAAAATGCTTCAATCGTATTTAGGACCAGATATCAACATAAATTCCAACTCTACAAGTGAAAAATGGACGTTGAGTTACAGTAAACTTAATTGACTTTCATTTAAGGCAAAAAATAAGTCTGTAAGTTCAATAGTCCTTATACAATCGCGAAAAAAACAATCATTTGCTCTTGCGAAAAACTGCAAAATTTTCCGAATTTTTTCGGTGTTTCCTTTATAACTCCTAAACTACGCAACTTTTGATGGTACATGTGCTTACCCAATTTAAAAAACATTAAATTTGCAACAATTTAAGCTCTAGTGACGCTCTTTAAGACTAATAGTATAGGAGTTATGAATGAAACACTGAAAGAAGTCGGAACATTTAGCAGTTTTTCGCGAAAACAAAGTGACGATATTGAAAGTACTTTTGAACTTACAGACTTCTTAACTTTTCTGAAAACAGACTTAAAATTTAAAATGTTTTAATTTGTTAACAATCTGGTGTTTTTATTACAAAAGCAGGATTTGAACATTTTGAGGGTTCATCTCAGCGGGTCTCGTCATTTTCACAACCCCCATTTTTGCACAAAGAAGTGCAAGGGAGACCAGCTTTTCCACAACCGCATCGAGATGTACGACACTTCGTCCTGCAGGCACACGAGATTATTTCCTGACAGGCTACGGAAGCAGGGGGAATCGAAGTCCATTTAACCTGAAAATAATTAGATTTTAGTTGTATTACTACAATAAAACGTTTAAGTCAACGTAAAGTTATAATAAAAGAAAAGAAGGTAGGAATACCTTCCAAGTCACAGGAGATTCGCTAGATTTTATCCAGCCATACTCTTGAGGGTCAGGCAGCACAGGAGTTACCTGCAGACTCTTCTTCCATACATGCCCAGCTCGAAATGACGTTCGAAGAGCATGCTGTATTAGTGCGTCCTGAGTTGGGGAATATTTTCGATTTCCCTTCCTTTAGAGAAGAATCAAGTTTTCCGCACGGCGTTGACGGTATCATCTTCACTGCATCTATCATATAATACTACGACTTACTTTTTCAGCCCAGGAACCATACACAGTATTTCTGCTGGAGTAAGGGGTTGCGAAAGAGATTTAAATACTTCGTTAAGCGCAGGTAAAGATTGCCATGCTGACCAAGCCGATCGTTTTCATTTGTTTCTAAAAGACGAAGTTGTGTCACAACCTGTAAAAGCGTGGAACACTTCAAGTCCTGAACACTTTTCTGGACCAAGTCGTTTAGCAATGTCGCAGATATCAAAGATTCGGTACGATTTTCCTGTACCTAACTGGCACCAACCACAGCTGATCACATCCCTGGAGGTCTTGAAGAAGCGCAGTGGCCAAGACGACAACATCGGTGTCCACTGTCCTGATGAAAATTCGACTGCAACCATCCCAAGTAGCATACTTCGTTTTTTAAAGGTTGTAAAATGGTTATTAACGTTGTAACAACCGATTAAAAACGTTTATAAAACGTTTAAACGTTTTTTGTGCTACCTAGGATGTGATGCACATGTATTTTCATAAGTTGCATCAAGTTAGTTACAAAGGAAACTGAAAAAAGTCGGAAAATTTAGCAGTTTTTCGCAAAAACAAATATTTGTTGCTTCGCGATTATAAAAGAACTATCCAACTTACAGACTTCAATTTTGCCTTAAATGAAAGCCAAATAAGTGTACTGAAACTCAATGTCCATTTTTTTACTTGTAGAGTAGGAATTTCTGTTGCTATTCGGTCCGAAATGTGATTAAAGCGTGTTTTTTTTTTTTTCATTTTTTGCAAAAAATGACACATTTTCGAAGTACGATATTTCCTCAACTATTCGTCTTACAGAGCACCACGTGAGCTTAAATTCTGCGAAATTTAGTGTTCTTTAAAATGGGTAGCCACATGTATTTTCATAAGTTGCATAAAGTTAGAGTTACAAAGGAAAAACTGAAAAAAGTCGGAAAATTTCGAGGTTTTTCGCAAAAACAAATATTTGTTGTTTCGAGATTATAAAAGAACTATTCAACTTACAGACTTCAATTTTGCCTTAAATGAAAGCCAATTAAATGTACTGTAACTTAATGTACAATTTTTACTTGTAAAGTAAGAATTTATGTCGATATATGGTCCGAAATGTGATTAAAGCATGTTTTTTTTTTTTTTTGCGTTTTTCGCATAAAATGACCCTCTTTGAAATACGATATCTCCTAAACTATTCGGCTCACAGAGCACCACGTGAGCTTAAATTCTTTGAAATTTAGTGTTCTTTAAAATGGGTAGCCACATGCTCATTCAAAAGTTGCATAGTTTAGGAGTTATAAGGGAAAACTGAAAAAAGTCGGAAAATTTCGTAGTTTTTCGCGAGTTACGCGGCGAGCACAAGTTTTAGAAAACTGCAAACTTAGATTTACACTACCCTAGGTGACCCAAACAACATATTAAAAAATTAGAACTACAACATGATGTGCGAATTTAATGTCTAATATGACTGGACTGTAAGTCCTATGCGCGCGTAAAATAACTTTGAGACGCTATAAAAAATGATCCAAGTAACTTAGCGAATGCCTCCGTGCTAAAACGTTCAAAAAAGGTTCCAAAATAAGAATCTAAAAAAAAAATTGCTTTTACCTCGAAGTGCACAATTCGGCCAAAATTTGGCTTTATGCCGCTCTACTAATACATGCCCAGCTCGAAATGACGTTCGAAGAGCATGCTGTATTAGTGCGTCCTGAGTTGGGGGAATATTTTCGATTTCCCTTCCTTTAGAGAAGAATCAAGTTTTCCGCACGGCGTTGACGGTATCATCTTCACTGCATCTATCATATAATACTACGACTTACTTTTTCAGCCCAGGAACCATACACAGCATTTCTGCTGGAGTATAGGGTTGCGAAAGAGATTTAAATACTTCGTTAAGCGCAGGTAAAGATTGCCATGCTGACCAAGCCGATCGTTTTCATTTGTTTCTAAAAGACGAAGTTGTGTCACAACCTGTAAAAGCGTGGAACACTTCAAGTCCTGAACACTTTTCTGGACCAAGTCGTTTAGCAATATCGCAGATATCAAAGATTCGGTACGATTTTCCTGTACCTAACTGGCACCACCCACAGCTGATCACATCCCTGGAGGTCTTGAAGAAGCGCAGTGGCCAAGACGACAACATCGGTGTCCACTGTCCTGATGAAAATTCGACTGCAACCATCCCAAGTAGCATACTTCGTTTTTTAAAGGTTGTAAAATGGTTAATAACGTTGTAACAATCGATTAAAAACGTTTATAAAACGTTTAAACGTTTTTTGTGCTACCTAGGATGTGATGCACATGTATTTTCATAAGTTGCATCAAGTTAGTTACAAAGGAAACTGAAAAAAGTCGGAAAATTTAGCAGTTTTTCGCAAAAACAAATATTTGTTGCTTCGCGATTATAAAAGAACTATCCAACTTACAGACTTCAATTTTGCCTTAAATGAAAGCCAAATAAGTGTACTGAAACTCAATGTCCATTTTTTTACTTGTAGAGTAGGAATTTCTGTTGCTATTCGGTCCGAAATGTGATTAAAGCGTGTTTTTTTTTTTTTTTTTTCATTTTTTGCAAAAAATGACACATTTTCGAAGTACGATATTTCCTCAACTATTCGTCTTACAGAGCACCACGTGAGCTTAAATTCTGCGAAATTTAGTGTTCTTTAAAATGGGTAGCCACATGTATTTTCATAAGTTGCATAAAGTTAGAGTTACAAAGGAAAAACTGAAAAAAGTCGGAAAATTTCGAGGTTTTTCGCAAAAACAAATATTTGTTGTTTCGAGATTATAAAAGAACTATTCAACTTACAGACTTCAATTTTGCCTTAAATGAAAGCCAATTAAATGTACTGTAACTTAATGTACAATTTTTACTTGTAGAGTAGGAATTTATTTCGATATATGGTCCAAAATGTGATTAAAGCATGTTTTTTTTTGCGTTTTTCGCAAAAAATGACCCTCTTTGAAATACGATATCTCCTAAACTATTCGGCTCACAGAGCACCACGTGAGCTTAAATTCTTTGAAATTTAGTGTTCTTTAAAATGGGTAGCCACATGCTTATTCAAAAGTTGCATAGTTTAGGAGTTATAAGGGAAAACTGAAAAAAGTCGGAAAATTTCGTAGTTTTTCGCGAGTTACGCGGCGAGCACAAGTTTTAGAAAACTGCAAACTTAGATTTACACTACCCTAGGTGACCCAAACAACATATTAAAAAATTAGAACTACAACATGATGTGCGAATTTAATGTCTAATATGACTGGACTGCAAGTCCTATGCGCGCGTAAAATAACTTTGAGACGCTATAAAAAATGATCCAAGTAACTTAGCGAATGCCTCCGTGCCTAAAAACGTTCAAAAAAGGTCCCAAAACAAGAATCTAAAAAAAAATTGCTTTTACCTCGAAGTGCACAATTCGGCCAAAATTTGGCTTTATGCCGCTCCACTATTACTCCAACTTCATTGAAAGTTTTAGAGCTATTTTTAAGCGATTTATCATTTAGTGAAGTAAAAGGGAAAAGTAGCTATCTGTCACCACACATTCTAGTCAGCTATAATTGACTGAAATGGCTTTCAGTTATCTTCATCACTCACTCCAGGTTCTATAGATAATCTACAAGCATTTACTATAAGTGTTTCTCTTCTATTTATTTACTTATTTTTAAGCAATCACGCAAGTTTTCTGTTTTGGTTTTGCAGTCATTGCAATATTTGCATTGCAATTGAAGGGCTTGGGAGACGAAGGGGTTATGGGACAAAAGCGAAATTGTGAGTATTTGAAGTTCAAATTTTTATTGTTGGGCGATTCTCTGTAAACTGGTAATTGGCTGTCCGAACTGAGTATTTTAAAAATAATAAAGTGTAATAAAGTAATTATCGCTCTTAATACAAGTAAAGCATTAATACTTTGTGGCCCAATTGTATTTGGAGTGATAACAATTTAACTTTTTTTTCTAGAAATTATCTAAGCGCTGAAAACACAGTCCCCTGGCTGTCCCAATCCCATAGTCTAACTGTTAAAAATAGCATTTCCAAAAACCTATTAACACTACATAAATTTGGCAATTAATATCTGAAAATAGAATAATGAAGCTACATTTTTCTTATGAAATAAGGTATAATTACGTATTTCTAAAACTTAAAATTGTCATTTAAATTCTGTTCGGAGTTTTTTCAAACAGTCCCCTGCAACAAATTCAAAGCTGTAATACGAAAAATCTATAACTTTTGCAAATTCTTTTTGGCATGAAGTTTAAAGTAATCAGTGTGAATTTGCCGAAATCGCCGAGAACGGTGCTGAAACTCTACTTGGCTTAGTTTGAGAGCCACATTTGTGATGAAAGTATGCATCAGGGTCGTTGCGAAAACAGTCCTCTGGGAAGTGATTTTATTAATGTCAATTAATTTAATTATAAAACATATTAGTTATTATGTCCACGATTTGTGCCTAAATTTATAGGTAGTCTCGTAACTAATTATGTTCCAATAGTTTTGCAGATATTACGCAACAAAGAGCAAAAACAGTCACCTGGCACAGTCCCCCGCCTAGTTATACTAGGCGAGGGACTTTCCCCCTATCATGATTTATCAGAAAAACACAAATTTCAATTGGCCCTCTTTCAAATCAAAGTAATAGATTCATGTTCTGAGCAATAGTATTATAATTATACGAACATTTCAAAAAACCGTGCCCGGACAGATTTCGTGTGAAAAATGACGAGTTTACAGCGAATCGCCCTGTTGCAGTTTTCTGGTTTTGTCATTAATCAGCGTATGAAGTTGGTCGAATGACATCTACTTTTTGATATACCAAGTTTTATTTGCTTACCTGTGTATCCATTGAGTAAATTTGCTTAAACCCTTGCTGTCTTCGATAAACACATAGAACGCACATCATTTAAAAATAATTTTTATATTAAACATGAACTTCAGAACGTACACAACTAAAAGAAAAAAAAACCACAACATGTATTTTACTAGACAGACACTAGTCCTGTTGCCAACGTTCGTTCACGAGATAATTCACGGATTTCTTTCAGAGTGGACTTGAGTTCTTGTGCCGCCAGAACCCTGAGATCCTTGTACATTGCTTACCTGTGTCCAGAGTGTATTTTCAAAAAAATGCAACATAATTCCTAAATCCTACAAACCCTTCAATTGTGAACATTTCTTTCTCTCAAAATGTTTCCTGTTACATGGTATTTTAACATGCTAGCTGATCTAGCATCTGGTTAAGTAGGGGGTTATCTAAGGAAGGGGGGGGGGGTATGAGTCATTTTTTGGCATAAACAAGGGCTGTGGGGACGAAATTTTCGAAATACTATGTCCCCAAAACAATATTTCAGCCTACGTTTGCTCCTTTAAAGGGGGTCATGACTCCCATGACCCCCCCCCCCAATCCCTCTGGATCTGCGCCTAGTTTTACAATGCCTTTTTCTATTACTATTAATTTAAATGTTTTTCATTATTACCATCTCTTATAGTTTCTTGGTCAGCATTTTTAGACATATTTGTCATTAATATTTTCAGATATTCATCAACAACAAGAAATGAAATTAAGTTCTGTTAACAACTGATTATGGACTATGGAACTTTTCTTCAGAGTTTTACTTACAAAGAAGAAGTGCCTCTTTGCTGCAGTCATCTAAAATGTCCCAAAAACCACGGAATATTTTCTGCTTTTGAATTCTTCGATAGAAACTTCTTAGCAATAGAAAATATAACCAACATCCTGTATTCGATGCCTTACAAATCAACTGCTCAGCCCATTGAAATAACACTAGAAGATACACCGTTTGAATTGATAAATAAAGAAGAAATTTCAGGTAAGAACGTTAAATTTAGAAAGCATATTTTCTGATGCATGCATACTTCGTAATTTTGTGGTGCAAACATTTTATGAAAAATGAACGGTTTTCAAAAAATAGTGAAAAAGAGGAATATTTCCAAGGAACTAAGCAGTTTTATCATGTTTCAAAAAAAAAAAAAAAAAAATCAATAAATATTTATACTACCAAAAAGCAGTATATATTATGCAAAAAAATTAAAGAATTTTTTGAAAGAAATTATTTTTTTATTATTAGTAATCACTAATGTCGGCCCCGCTTAAACAAATACTGTCGGTTCCAAGAAATACTATTCGATTAAGCGGGGATCTTTAACATTACGTCTATGACATCGGTTTCGAGATATCTTATTCGTATAAGCGGGTTATTCGTTTATCCGTTACCCGATTAAGCGGGGACGACAGTATTTCCTCATGTCGCATTTTATTGCAAGGGCATAAGGGGATACATAAGGGGTGAGCCCAAAGGGTCCTGGCTTCTCCAAAGACCAAGATATTTTTTTTAAAACAAAAAGTAATTCGTTTGCCACATATTTACAAAACATTTCCGAGCTTTTAGTTCCAGAAAAAAAAAAAAAACCTACGGGAGGGTACAGCAGCCGAGCTAGAGGGGCATAATAACTTTCAACCTCTCCACCAGTGTTGAAGTGAAAAATAAATGCTTTCCAGTGTTGGTTTTACTGGAAAACTCGAGGCCACTGTCTCGAGTGGAAACTTTCGAGAGCATCAAATTCAAATGCGACTCAAAGCAAGGAATCAAAAGGGGATGATGAGTTCCTTTGATCATGACAAGACAAAAACGATATTTGTTTGTTTCAAATGGGGCTGCGTTTATCTTCTTGCCATTTGTAAACCTAGTGCAATCCGTAAGACCGGCATCGTCAACTCTTTCATGTGGCACTACCATCTTCGAAATGCCATTGCCCGAGAATTTTGATGCCCAGTTTCCCCACTAGATGGAGGCAACTGGGCTCTATTTGATGCGAAATGCACTAGGAATTGAATTTTGCCAAGAGATATTATAATCCAAACAGGTACTCGAGCGATCTTTTACATGCCGCAAAATCATTCGACATGGATGCCGTTGATTTTCTGCATCGTGAAAATTAACCGACTGGAGTTGGGTTTGATCCCGCGCCTTTGGCGCGTGAGTAGCCAGCGTCTTAACCACTGCACCACCCTGTCGGCGACAAAAGATATATTAAAATTCGGAAATAATTACGGATCTTCAGTTTGTGGTTTGCATGTGAGAGCAATTGGATCTCCACTCTTTCCTCCGCAATGGTATTAAAGAAAGGTAAAAATTGTCTTCTTACAGCTTTAATTTCCGAAATTTTCCCGATGAGAGCTCCTCGACTGCCTCTCGTCCAATAATTTGGCTTACACTTGTATTTTGAATTGAGAATTCAACCATTTTCCAATGCCATCTTCTATCCCTTTACTTTTCTAACATCTTTCCCAAATGTGTTTTTAGAATGCAGAGCTCCCGGATTTCGCACCTTAACATCACGAAAGATAATTTAAAATAGCATTTTGTACAGCCTCCTTTGTTTAGCGAGCCTCATGAAAAATCTCCGAGAGAGCTCACAAACACTTTTTCTTCCCATATCATTACCAAACAGACTAAAAATGCATTTTAGGCCTTCAATTTCGAAAAAAATTGCATGAGAAAGCTTTTTTTATCCCTTCATTTTTCAATGCATGAAGTTGCATTTTTAAAACTCTAGTATTTCAAAAAGCCTGTATTGCAGCAACCGAATCCTTTTCGTAATCATTTTCCAAACGTTGTTAATAGCTGAAATATGCTTTTAAGATATGTAGGGGGGGGGGGATATAGGAGTTCCAAATTGCCTCCCTTCTCATTACTTCACTACAAAAGGTCTGATTCCAAAAAGAGGTCTTCCTTCAAGATTTCAATTTTTTTAATTTTAAGAGGGATTTTCCTTATGACTCAAGTCAAAAGATAGCCTGAAATCGAGTTTTTGAAAGGTTAATATCGTAAACCCGAGAGGAGTAGGTTTTGAGGTGGGAATGGACGCATCAATTTCTTTGCAATTTGCCAGCTCTTGCAAATATGGCGTTAGCTTCTAAATTAAGCGCAAATGAAATGAACGAAACCCGCGCATTTATTTTTTTCTTTCCCCATCAATCCCATAGACTCGTCTTTGCCAATCCTACAGCAATTGCGGACAGATAGTGTATGTATATTTTTTAGGCAGGGATTCAAATGAAACAGCACTGCGATCGCTTCGAATGCAATCGCTACTGGAAGTGAATTACATTATCATCAGCTTAACTTGGCACTGACGTCACTACGAGCGGAGCCAATAAGAGCTCACAAGCAGTCGGCCATCTCCTCTTATTCGCCAAGTAGGCTGTGACGTTTTATCTAGCTCCTTTTTCATAGGCAAACGTCACGATGAACGTTCTAATGTAATTCATTTCCAGTATCAAGAAACGTTCTAATGTAATTCATTTCCAGTAGCGATTGCAGTTTGCGATAGCTTGTTTCACTTGAATCCCTGCCTTAGATTGATCCGTCTAGAGTCGGACTCTAGATCCGTCTATATATACATACATTTTCCGCATGAAGATGTGGAGAGACCTTTTCTCCAGAGCTGTTATCGCTTTTTGCTCATAGGGCCTATTGTAGTATAACGTAGTTTAGTATTAGACGGAATAGAAATGGCAACACTAAAATGTCAACATGTCTGAAGGGAGTAGCAGCCGACATCGAACAGAAAGTCAGGAATTTCATTTACGTCAGAGTACAGCTGAAGAAATTTCAGACTTGGAATGCTCTACTGACAGAGATGCTCCGTTAAACAGTACATTTAGTAAGACGACTTTATTTGAACAGTTTGTTTACATATCACGCCTGCCCTTCGCTTCAATTCATTTAGCATTGCTAACGCAATTGAGATTTTTCTTGACAGTTAATGTTTGAATAATGTCAGAATAACACGTTTCTCAGTTCTTTTTACAATTTCGCACTACTCTGGATGATGCCTGGTGTTTTTGTGCTGGATCTATCTCTCCTTATTGGTGATTTATAAAAAATTCTTATGTGACAATGACTTGTTCTGTTTAAAATACTGTTTTTTCTAAACTATTAGTCTCAATCGTCTTTTAAACTCATTGACACATATTGTGATTATTCATTTTTGCGCAGCAATTTTGGTAGAAGGCTTAATATGAAATCAAGCTCCAATTTCCCAATTTTTAGTGTCACATACTTGTGATTATTTACCCAACTTTAGTGTTGTACTTGTGATTGTTTACAATCGAATCAGATGTTTGGTTTCCATTGTTTTCCTCAAATATATCTGCTTTTTTAATTTTTCAAATATGTTCTTACATTTTGTTTTAATTTTCTTGAAAAAGGAGGCGAGAGACTTTTTAACCAATTTGTTTATTTGATTCTTTAATTTTTTTTCGTTGTTTTATTTTGTGGTTCCTGTTTTAGGTGTCTTGTTCACTTATGTATTTTACTTTGTTACATCATTCTTGTGCAGCATTAGTTTTAATTTCCAAAAGGCTGCTGCATTGGTGATAGTAATTGAATCGTTTATTTCAAAAACCAGTCAACAGACAAAATTTTTAATTTTGAAAAAACATTTACAACATCATATTTACTTTTTCAGTCACTACTATAACACTTTTTACCAAAAGAAATATACCTAAATTTATGCACATTTTAAAATGTTGTAACCTTAACAAAAAAAAAAAAAAGATTAAAGTAAAAATATGTTTTCAAACTTTTAGAGCTTGTCTGTTGACTGGTTTTTGAAATAAACGATTCAATCAAAATTAAACTTCTGTTTTTTTGACTCCATGTTTACTAACCTTAGTCTCCTTATATCATTTTTTTGGGTTGAGCTATACTTCTGAATATTTTGTTATACCATTTTTGAGTAGTTAAAGTTACTATTAACATGGATTTAGTGAGGAATAAGTTGTTTTCTATGAAGATAATTAACTATTTTATGCACAGATATTTTATTATAGTCGCAATATCTTTATCCTAAATTGTCAAAGTTGAGGGAAGATGCAGCTTCTGCTTTTTTGGGTGTTATTTTCAAAGAGGGTCGTAAATCATTTTTGAACTCGGGTGAATTTCTGGATGAATATCAGGCATACCTTTGCTGTGGTCCCTCGCTGGTCTGGGATTTATACATTAGCTATTATACTACACTGTAAGGTTTCTTGACAAAAACATCGTGACGTTAGCGTAACGTTAGCCTATGAAAAACGAGCTAGATTAAACGTCACAGCCTACTTAGCGAATTAGAGGAGATCGCTGACTGCTTGTGAGCTCTTATTGACACTGTCCGTAGTGACGTTCAATGTCAATTTAAGTTGCTGTCTAGTATAGTTTGTTTGACACTCTTCGCTTCTTTAAGATGATTTCTATTTCCAGCTCGGTTACCATCTAATCTAGACTGATGATTCCTAATAAGGATGAAACTGGAGTATGGATGATATCGTCGGCACCATGCTAAACTTACGAAAGTGAAAATTTGCACTTTTCAGTAGAGCCAGAACACTGAATATAACTTATTCCCACCTGACGTGTTAGGTTATTTTCAACTTTTTAATTTTTATAGATATCTTTAAGTGTAAAACTATCGTTCGAAGGTATCATTTAAATTTGAAATTATTTTATTTGAAAAATCACATTCGTTAATTTAGCATGGTGCCGAGGATATGGCTGACCTGTAGGTGTATTTCATGTACTTAAGTAATTTAAACTGAAATTTTCTGAAAAAAGTCTTTTCTCCTTGAGTTACACAATATAAATCAGAGCATGCCTTCAAAATTTATTTTCAACTTCGTCATTGATATCTGCCTAATACACAAAAACTGATTTATGACAGGGCATTCGGGGCCAGAGCCTGGGTCCTACGACGAAAGGGGGCACCCAATTTCTGTCATTTGATCTTTTTTTTTTGTTTATTGGGACCCATGCTTTGGGCCTCCAACTAATAGGTTTGTTTATTAGCTGACAAAAAAATGGCCTTATTTCATGAAAATAAATTCTCATTTAGCCTTCAATAAATACAATGAGCATTTAAATAAAAAAGGGGTTTTTCTTTCTTTTTTTTTTGTGTGTGACACCATATTTATCAGTGCCCTGGGGCACACAGGTGGGTAAATCAGTCTGCTGATACGTTGAGTTGCCTTGTCAAGTTTGAAATTTAATTTTATTTTCTTGCATTCTTGTTTTCAGATGACATGAGGCATAGAGATTCCACTCAGTTATTGGATGATACTCCCTTTGGCTATGCTGAACTGCAATTCATAGAACAAAATCCTCCTGATGGATCAGAGCAATGGGACATGAACTATCATGAAGCTTCCATTTACCTAGAGGTACATTGCATTTTGCTGTTATGCATTCCAATTGTGAACCTTCCACACATGTATTTAGGATACAAACTATAAACAGTAAATTTAATTACCTAAACAGAACTGATTGTAATGTGTTCACATTTTAGACGTATTATAAGTTTAAACATATTAACTCAGTTTAGCAGCAAATATTTATATGAATTTTGTTTCTTTTTTCAACTATAACTGTACTTTTTTCCTTCATGCTTTTCGTGTTTGTCAACTAATTAGGGGGATCAAGTGCAAGGTCTTTAAATATTATTTGACATTTTTTAGAAAGAAACACACAAACTTACACTAACATTATCATGTTGAACCATTTGATGGCAATGCCCTTAGGGGATTTCTAGGTCTTGACCTGCTCTGAAATTATACAAATGTGTAAAAGTTAAAGTTTGTGTATTGAAGAAAGTAACTTTATGGGTATTGTGTATTTTTTTCAAAAATGAAATGCATTGTAATAGTATTTAAGGACTTTTAATTGTGTTATTAAGTTTTAATTTGAATTAAAATGATCCATTTATTATCCAAAAAATGTGATGCATACCCAAGTGTTAGGTCAACACTGATGAGGCACAGGTATCTTTATACACTTCAGTGCCTGGTAATTATATGTACACAAGATGTACACCAAATCATGTAGAACAAGTGCTTATGCTTGCTAGCAAATAAGTTGACCTCTACGGCTCTAACATTTTCACAAACCATAGCATTCAAACAGTTTTCATCATATAAAATTTCATCAAAAGTAAGCAAATCAGAAATTGCTTACCTCTCTTTATGCTATGTTGCGTCTGTTCTTTGACGTCAGTAGGTCGGTTAATCCGTTCACTAAACTAAACATATCTAAATTATAAAATCGAATCACTCAGAGGCCTGAAAGAAGAACTAGACAAAACTTCATTTAACTAACTGTATTACTATAGAATTACAAGATATTTACAATTTAAGATGAACATATTAGAAATTTCTGCACAGCATCAAGGAGTAATACCGCACAGTTCGCGGTTCGAAGCATCACTAACTCTCACCATCCAAAGTTCGGATAAGAAGTAATAATTCAGTTTCTAAGTGGATGACTCATTCAGCAGAAGAGGGAAAGGGGGAGGGGGAGAGAAGATCGGCTGTTCACCACAAACATTACATTAGATTCATCCTTCATCCTCTCACTTATTTGCTTAAAATCTAGAGATTGATACATAACAAAATGCATACTTACAGATTGCTTGGATTTTCTTAAAAATCAACTGGAATTCGAATTTTCCTTCATTCTTTGAAGACATTTATATCTCAGTGGTATAACTTTTGTTTTTCAGGAAGGTGCAAATAATGATAAATTTACTTTTCATCCGAGAAACAAAGATGCTCTTCCAGCTTATAACCTTGTACACAATCAACTCTTCTACATTATTGATCTTGTGGCAGCTATGGCGCTTTTGTCGTTGGCTCTTACCGAAAAGCCGGCCGTTCCTGGTTTTGCTCTTCCGGAATGGGTAAGCATGTTTTTTTTTTCTTTTTAAGATTTTATTCTTTCTTCTGCTTGTTAATTTTATTAAATGATTTGGATTTCTTTTTAAAAAGTTTTGGTTCTTTTTTTCTAAACTTAAGAAAAGCAGAACCTCGTTAATTCAAAGCTCTAACTTATTTGCATCAAATTTGTAGACTCTTGTTTTATACATTTCTGTACTTTAGAGCCTCGCTGCAAATTTTGCAACCCAGACAACTGCTCAGTGTTCCGCTCTGAGCTTCTTGCAATTCGTGAATCCTTGGATTTCGCCTTCCAATTTGAAGCCAATTATGCATACATCTTAACAGATAGCAGGAGTTCAGTCCAATACCTAAAAAACTGGCAAAATATCT
>JAXGGA010013364.1:0-35514 GCA_038373865.1 Uloborus plumipes | reverse complement strand
CAAAATAAAGTTTTTTTTTTTTATTCTGTTATTAGAAAGTTGAAAAAGAAATAAATTGTTTTCCTATTTTGCTTTACAAAATAGAAACTTTGTGTTTGCACGGGGGGGGGGGTGGCTCTCCTCTAGATGCGGCCTTCTTGCCATCCACTTAAGGCCCCGCATTGTGCCATTAGACGAAATGATTAAAAATTTAGAATAAAGCGAAATAATATTTTTTCAAAATTCCAAATATCTGTCCAAACGTCAATTATTTGATGGGGAAAGGGGGGGGTGTTGTTGGAGGGCCCCGTTATAATATCTGGCTCGGGGCCCACGAATTCACTGATTGATGTGCAGGGACCCCTGATACCCAGGCCCGGATTACCCATTAGGCCAGTCTAGGCCCTGGCCTAGGGGCGCAAGGCAAAGAGGGCGCATATCAAGGAGGAAAAATTAAGTAACAGTTCGTTGAAAAAAAAGGAGTGCGGCGGGCGTACTAAATGAAAAAGAACATTTCAACGAGATGGCAACCTGCCCGTTAAGCAGAAATAAATAAATAAAAAGCAAATGGAAGGGGGCGTATGCTTGAGTCAAGGGAATTCCTTTTTTGGACCCTTTTTTAATACCTTTGTTTTTAACAATTATTTCTTAATTTTGGGGAGGCCACAGTGAGCTCCCATCGTCTATTTTGTGCACAAAATATTCATCATAGACTATTTTCACAGACATCCGACAAAAGATTGGGCAGAATGTTTTACAATATATTTTTAAGAATAAATAAAAGGTTAGAGACGTAGCGAAACATGGGGAAGAAGGCATTTTCCAAGCCTAAACCCATTTTTTTACACCAAAAATAGCCTAAAATTGCGTTTTTATATCGTAATTCAAAAACATTCCAGGGTTGATTCAATGCACCCGCTTTCAGTGACATGGTCAATGTTTATCTAAGCTTGCTTTTTATGAAACGTCAATTTAAAAAAAAGTTTCCGAATGAGACTCAACGAACCTCATCCCTTTTCATAACGTCATCAAAGATGACGTTAAGAACTTCAGCATTTAGGATTTAAAGATTTCAACTTCTAAACATCTGTGCAGAAGGGCCCTTGCCCCATTCCCAACCTTCCCGGCATTTTGAAGATGATCTGAAATTACGAAAATTTTTCGGAGGAGAGTCCACAAATCTTTTCCCTTTACTCAGCACCACCAAATACAGAAGAGGTCCTACAAATGCATATTAAAGTTTAAATCTCGAAAAATTTTCCCGGGAAAGCTCTCGAACCCCGCACCTCCACGTCATAGTAGATCTTTCCGTTTTAGAACTTTAAGTTTAAAAAGTTTCCCGAGCAGTGATTCTGACTACAACCCTTCCTCCACCTCATTAAAATCATCTAAGATTTCGTTTGGGACCACAATTCTAAAAAAATTTCCCGGAGAACGCCTTTGAATTCTGCCCTCCTCTAACACTTAAAATTGTGAAAAAATCTTTTTTAGGACTTCAATTTCGAAACAGTTACGATTAAGAGTTAATGAATCTCATTACCTTTTCTTAATATCATCCACAAGTTTCTTCCATTGTTTATTTAGGTCTTCAATTTCGAAATCCTTCTGAGGAGAATGGTTAAATCCCATCAATTTCTAAAACGTCACAAAAGATGTTCTATAAGTTTTTCGTCTTCAATTTCGAGACGTTTCTGCCCTTAACCCTTTAAGCGGTTTTCCCGTACAGTGTACGTGCAACCCGAAATTGGCCTCATCTGGTTTGCCCGTACGGCGTACGGGCATCGATATTTTCAGATTTCCTTTTCTGGTTTGCCCGAACTGTTTCGAAAATCGTAAACCTCAAAATTCACAGTAAGTGTAAGAGAAATTTTTGCATAATTTGTAAACCATTCTTTACTGCATGCACAATGTATTTGAAAAAAGCAAACATTTCGGGGTTTTGTGACCAAAATTGTAAAATAAAAAATGTTGTAAAAGCATTGAAAATGAAAAAAAAAAAAATTCTTAATATTCTTATTCTGTTAAGTATGGTACTTAACTTTATGCAATAAAAAAATATGCCTTTTTTGGAAGCATTTCTGGTAAAATAATTGACCGCTTAAAGGTTTAAGTAACCGATCGTCGCTGTATAAAAAATAACCACTTAAAATTGCGCTTTAGCTCCTCAATTTCTAAAAGATTTGCCAAGAAAATGCCCAAGTTCCGTCGTCCCCCAGCATCATTAAAGTTTATCAAACATTTTCTGTCTGAGACTTTCAAAGGGTGGAGCAGAGCCCCGACACATTTTTTTCGCTAATATCATCAAAGATGACTCACAATTGTATGTGTAGGACTTCAATTTCGAAGATTTTCAGCAGCGAGTTACATTTTCCGTTAAATCGCTTCAGATGGCCTAAAATTGTATTTTTAAAGCTTCAATTTTGAAAACTTTCTAAGGGAGTACTTTCGAACATCATCACAGAAAACAAAATTGAAACTCATCCATCATTTTGTCCACGGGGGGGGGGGTACGATTTCGATAGAGTTCGGTCTGTGAATTGGGGCGTAATTTCTAAGTTTGGCCTAGGGTGTAAACAGACGTTAATCCGGCCCTGCTGATACCACGTAATACCCTCTCCCCCAATGAGAAAGAAATAAACAGGTAAATCGTATGCCTATAATAGAGCTCACTGAAATACAAATTTTATGAGTGTATTTCAGGGAAATGGAAAAACCAATTGTAGGATAGGGGGGCCCCACAAAGAAATCAAATTAAAAAAAAAAAGAAAACGCCACAATATCTCTTTCTCCTTGTTTACTTGTCGGCCCTTATGTTCCTTGAACCTTATGACCATTGGACCAGCCGCACATTTTTTTTTTTTGTACTCGTTCGGGGACCCTTCACTGCTCGGGGGCCCTCGGCGATCGCCGACTTCCCGACCTGGCCAGTCCGGGTCTGATTGTAGGGACAAGAGGGCCCAGTACAATATCTTGTCCTGGAGTTCACGGATTGATGTGGGGGCCCTGACACTAAATAAGCTCCCCTCTCCCAAAGAAGAACGGATCAGTCACATACTTATAATAGAGAATGGAAATCAATGAAACACTACGTTCACGAGTCAATTTTATTGAGATGGAAACCCTGGGTTAGGGGGCCCTAAAAGTAATGTTTCTCCGGGGCCCCACCTTGCTTTATTCAAGTACTGGATGCTACAAATGTGAAATAAGCAATATTGATGTGAAGCATTTTGGGAAAAAGTATAATGAAGCCAATCAATAGAAAAAGAAAGAAAAGATTAAAAAAATCAAAATCTGCAAACCGAAAAAAAAAAGCCACGATTTTTTTTCAATCTCTCTCATTTGGGGGCCCTTCCTGCACGGGGGCCCTACGCAAATGGCCCACAAACCACCCTGGTCAGTCCAGGCCTGCAAGGTCACACACACCAAGGTCAAAACTTTTCAAGCCCAGTTCCAAGAAAAGTCGAAAAGTCAGGGAAAAGAGTAGGGGAGAGCGGGGCTAAAAGTTCCGTTTTTTGATCAAGCTCAAAATTCGTTTTGAAAACTTTGTTCTAGAATTAATATTCCGAGGTTAAAACTTAGTATTATATGTCCCTTTGATATACAGACTGTTTTTTGAGTTGTATTTTGTAAGGTTTTTTAATAATTAATTTTATAGCAAGTAAAGCCGAAAAGGAACAACTAACCCCGTCTTGGGGCAAGTTGTTCCGTGGTTGGGGCAAATTGTTCCGATATTAACAAGACGATGAATAACGATGCTGATTTCGAATTTAACCACGTTGCGAGATGAATAACTCCTTAAAAACATAATTTGTATTCAAAAAACAATGGTTGATATTAGTATGACTTTATGTACGGCTGTATGACCGTATGTACGTTTGTATGCATGTGCGTATGTAGGTATGTCGCGTAACTCAAAAACTGTATACCGTAGAAGATTCTAGTTTGATACTATGTTGGCTTTGAGGGAGGTCTAGTTGTGTACCTCCCCTTGTGGTTGCATTCGAATGTTCCCGGGGGGGGGCTTACCCCTTCTTTGGGGTAAATCAGTGTTAATTTTAATGTAGACAAAAGTGATATGAATTGGCGCAATCACTTGACGATATATCGCCAAGCTTTTGGTCGCCAAGTGTTTGACGCCAACTTGGTGACAGCTCGCCAAGTTGGCGACAAATTTGCCGAAGAAAATGATTTCTTGAATTTCGGTTCAATTTTTGCGCTATTGGCGATATTTTGCGAAAAATCCACTGAATGCTGTTAAAATCGGCCATATTTAGAAAATTAGTTTACGCTCAAGAAAAAAAATGGCAACCCATTTTTATTCAACTTTTTTTTTTACCATTCATTTTTTTTCACGCTAATTAGAACAGACGATTTCTGTAAATCCAATTTGAAATTGATTTTTACTAACTTAAAAACGCCTGTATCTTTTTGCCGGGTGAAGCGGTTAGTAATTTCCAAAGCTGCGCGAGAAAATTTCCTTTAGGACGTATTTTCTTCGATCTTTCTGATGAGACCTTTGCTTTGAGGCTTTTCCTGTTACGACGGGATTTAAAACTTTTTTTGTCGATTGATTTCTTTTTTGCACTAGATGCCGGCAAAATATCGACTTTAATAATGCAATCGGGACTTATAGACACGCGTTGCTTGACAAAAGTTTTATTCTCAAGGTAGACCGTGCAAAGCCGGGCAACGCATCCAGTAAATAGTAAATTATAACACATTAATATGGTAAAATACAGTTAATACAGTGCAACAAATGAAAATTACATATAATAACTAACAGCTTCAACAGCTAATAAGCTAAGATAATTGGTTCAGTCTTCAGTTATAACAGGGAGCTATCTAGAACTTCTAATACGATTCTCCGAAATTATGACTTTTATATCAAAGTATGAAACATATTTCGATAGCTTACATGGTTCGCTTTTCGAAAATTTTATATCTAATATATATCTATCGGATAGACTGAATATTTCTGGATTTATGTTTGATGAAATCTCACTTTCGGTCTTCACAGTAGCATATAATATTTATTTATATGTGTATTAAGTCACTGCATCACTGGTTCAGATGAATAGGGCAAGACGTTTCTTCGGGATAGTTGCTAATTTTTCTGGGGCAAGTTGTTCCGCGGAACAACTTGCCCCCAAAAAAGGGAACAACTAGCCCCAAAAGCACATGTCTTTAAAACATTAAATTATAGGTTAGATAACGAAACATAAATAGTTTCAGCGTAGGATATAAAGGTGCACAATCTATCTGCATGTAAAAAAACCAAAAAGCTAAAAATTAACTATTCAATTTAGGGCGAAAGACCAAAAACACCAAAAACAAAAATATTTACTTTCGTAAATCAGTAATGCACGTGCACGGCTTTTGATACACCGGACGCCACTGGGCTGGCTAAAATGGCCGCCATTTGTGCGCTATAACATTCTATTTCACGACGTATTTACAAAATACATGTATCTTTTTTCTTAGCTGAGCTATTTCAAAGGGAACAACTTACCCGCGGAACTTTTAGCCCCGCTCTCCCCTACGTGTTTCGCATCTTTTAAAAAGAAGCTCTAATTCATATGAGATGTGCCGACAATTAGGGGCTGAGTAAAGGAACTAATGAAATTTCTCATTTTTAATGTGGAGTGTTGAACATTTGCAAGTAGTTTTAGACCCTAAATGGCTAACTCATTAAAAAAAAAACATAAATTTTTTGTTTGATATTAACTTTTTAGGCACGCTTCGCGGGCCCCCTGACGTCTCACGGGCCCCTATGCAATGCATAGGCTTGCCCCCCCCCCCCCTCTCGACGGGCCTGATTTCAAAGACTTTTCCTGTGTGAAGTTCCGAACTCGAACCCTAACGTCATAAGAGACGGCTTACATTTTCCTTTTCAGGACTTCAATTTCGGAAAAGTTACAAAAAAGTTTCACAAACTACATTTATCTCCCCTATCTCATCAAACATAGCTTACAATTTCGCGTTTAGGACTTAAATTTCGACTTTATTTTCTTCAAGAGAGCTTCAAAACCTGCCCCTTTCTCTAACTTCATCATACACATAAAAACAAATGCGTTTTTAGGCCTTCAGTTTGCAAAAAAAGAAAACCGGGGGAGAGCCTGTGACCCCCTCTCCCTAGTTATAGGGGCCTTACCTTAAATATCACCGCAGATGAGCTAAAATAGCTCCAATATCGAAATATTTTGAAGGTGGTGTCTTGAACTTCATCCCTTACCGAACGTCATCAACGATCCTATACATTTGTGCATTTAGGGCTTCAAGTTGGAAATTTTTCTGAGGGAACGCCTCCGAATTCCCCCTTACTGTTTTTAAATATCTAGCAAAATTTTGCTTTTATAACAAAAAAGTTTTTGGAGTTTCAGTTTCGAAAAATCACCGGGACAAAAACTGAATTTTTTAAACATTTATCGCCTCTCCCATGGAGATGGTGGCCCATAGGAATTTATTTAGGGAGGGGATAAGCCAATCTTTAAGATAAATTTACGAATTAATGTTTTAAAATATTAAAGTTCTTATTGCGAGTAAGAAATTTTTAAGTCATCTCGGAGGCAAGGAGATATTGTTAACATCCACTCCCTTTAATACGCCTTTGGCAACTGCGGATCCAGCTTTGGCGCAGGCCACTGTCGGAAAAGAAAGGGGGGGGGCAAAGTGAAATTTTAGGGGTCCACTAGGGGGAGGATTTACCAAATTTATCGAAATCCAGCTGGCTTTTGTTTCTGGAGGAGGTCATTATAAGAAAAGGGGGAGGAGGGCAAAACTACAATTTTAGATCCCACATTTAGTGGGAGGAGGGCAAATTTATCGAAAAAAAGTCCCCGAAATGCAGTTTTAGGCTATTTTTGCCCCTCCCCCCGTGACCAGCT
This sequence comes from Uloborus plumipes, assembly GCA_038373865.1. NCBI lineage: Eukaryota > Metazoa > Arthropoda > Arachnida > Araneae > Uloboridae > Uloborus > Uloborus plumipes. Next base: position 28,651 of record JAXGGA010013364.1, on the reverse strand, counting down.
GGATTCGTGCCTATCTTTTGACCCTCCGGATTCTCAAAGTGCCCCCTCGGAGCAAAATGTCTGAAAGAAACACTGCACTAGATCACGCTTATCTAGGTGTCCCTATTATAACTTAACCTAAAAATGCAATGCTTAGTTAGCAGCCAGTGGTCATTGGAGATTTTTAAGTGAACTGCTACTTTTTTTTATTGTCATTATTAGCAGTAGTAGTAGCCACTTTATCCAGAACTTTTTTTTATGAAAACAATCTCTCTCTCTCTCTCTCTCTCTCTCTCTCTCTCTCTCTCTCTCTCTCTCTCTCTCTCTCTCACACACACACACACACACACACACACACACACACACACGCACACACAATGAGCCAGATTATATGAAAATAGTATTTTCAAGTTATTTATTAGTGTAGTAAGTAATTACATATAATTATAAAAGGTATGTCTTAAGAAGGTTCTTATAAAATAGTTAGCTTGACACAATGCAATTTCATCGGAAAACAATGAAAATCACGCCCACTTATTTGTAAATACATTGATTTTTCAAATTCGCGGGGGGGGGGCAAATTACCCCCCCCCCCTGACCCCCTAAATGACGGGCTTGGTAAATGGGCTTTCTCATTTAGATAATGATTCCAGACTTTGAGAGCTTAATATGTAATAGTCTTGAGCAAAGAAGAATCAGAGGTTGACATGTTTCAGTTATTTAAAGTTTTCAAAGTGAAAGATGTTACTGGATTAAAGTTTTACAAGGAACGAAGGACAAGGGAACATTGTTTTAAGCTATTCAAATCTCAATCAGACAGGAAATTAGGAAAAATTACTATTTTAGTAGGGTAGTGGCCACTTGGAACAGCTCTTGCTCCTCACCACCTCTTAAGAGGTGAGTTGGTGAGGAGTAAGAGAGTAGATAGGGGGCACTCATCTTCATTGGAGACTAGTGATGTGCCAGATATCCGTATCCTTAGATATCCGTGGAAAAATAAAAATCTATATCCATATCCTTTTTATGTTTGTTAAATCTTAAACCGACCTTTCAGTCTTAAATTTTATTACATATTTAAAATTCTAATTATATGTAAATAAAAAATACTATTAAATTTCCTTTAAATTATTTTTTATGTTTCACAAAATTATAAGGCAACATTTCAGTAATTTAATAGCCAATTTTTAGTGATTTGATGATTACATTATTCCTTATTTTGACTCCATCATTCCTTATTTCTTTGTTATAAAGTGAGACTAAATTTTGTATTTACTGTTTCTGAAGGTGTTCCATCACTGGGACTGACTATTATAAACTTATGCATTGTTCTTACAAGCATCTTTTTAGAGGTGCTATTGTTCTTTAGTTCCTTTTCAGGGACAACAAAATCACACCATTGCTCAGGGTTGCTGTCGAAGAGCTGAGAGAGGTAGAATTCTGAAAGCAGAGATGTTCGGCAAAATCTTAGGATGCAAATCCCATCAAGCAAGAACGGAACTTTCCAGTGAGACGGTTAGCAGCAGGTAATTTACTGCCAGTAATGATTCTGGAGATGCAATCGGTACTACAAGAAGAATGGGAACAAACGCCTCAACAACTCATTGACAACATCATATTCAGCATCAGTATACAATGTAAACTATGCACAAGTTGGGAACCAATACTAAAGATTAACTGCTTTGTGCTGAACACCTGCCTGTTTCGACCTTTCTTCGCATTGTGCTTTATGCTACTTAGTCAATAAACTATTTTTTATATTTCTGATTTGTTTTTGGGAAAAGTTGCATACTTTACCCATGTTCTTACGTCTTGCGGATCTTAAAGTATCATTTCTAAAGATTTTGTGCAACATTTTACTGAGAAAACATTTCTGTCCTTAATTTTTATGCACAGACCAATACATATATATTATATGTACATATATATTAAAATAATCATTAAAAAAGAAAGCAATTAAAGCACTTGTATTTGATGCAAACTTATACAACAACTTGCAAGATAAATTAACTATTATACAAAAAATTAGAAGACTAATTGCACTAGTCTACAAAAAAAATCTGTTAAATGGGGAAAATATCTGATCTTAGTGTAAAGTGATATGCTAAATTCAAATATGTAAACGGTTTTTCTCCATCAGATTTTTTTGTGACATTCTGGTTTTAAGTATTCAAATAAATACAGTAACAGTGTTTTCAGTTTTCACAAAGTTTTTGAAAAAAACCTATTTTAACATGAAAGGCCAGTAGAATAGCAAGTCCAGTCTTTTTATTATTTTTTTTTCTCTTTTGATTCTTCTTGCCACTGCTAGCTTAGGCAGGGATTCAAGTGAAACAGGCAATCGCAAATTACAATCGCGACTGGAAATGAATTACATTAGAACGTTTCTTGATAAAAACATCGTGACGTCAGCGTGACGTTTGCCTATGAAAAACGAGCTAAATAAAACGTCACAGCCTACTTGGCGAAAAAGAGGAGATCGCTGAGTGCTTGTGAGCTCTTATTGGCTCCACCCGTAGTGACGTCATGCCGATTTAAGTTGATGATAATGTAATTCACTTCCAGTAGCGATTGCAATTCGAAGCGATCGCAGTGCTGTTTCACTTGAATCCCTGCCTTAGTTGTAGAGGAGAAAACAGCATTGTGTGAAACCCAAGCAGTTAATAAACTTTATTTAATTTTAATTTCAGGCCAGAAATAATCTTTCCGTTATATGTGTTGCACTAATTTTACCTTAAAAAAACATAAAAATCTCCACATGCCCTCTTCATGTTGACTGAATAGCTGGTGGTACCAAACACAATGTGTTTCAATTATGCAACAGTTTAGCTTTTATACTAGTTTCAATAGTTCATATGTTTGATATTGAAATACAAACATGCTCAAGAAAAAGTCAATACTATTACAGTATACTAAATTCTTTTTCTTTGAGTAAATATTTATAAATTCAAATATAAAAGCACGGAAAATGATTCAATTCATGTAACGGATATTTTGAAAATGGGTGAAATTAAGACTGACCACCATGTCACCACTGCAGTAACAGCAAACCTGACATATCTCTGCATTTCTTGTCTTTATGACAAGATTAAAGATTTTAATTGTTAATTATGAGTTTTTATCATTACGTAATGTAGAAAAACACGAGAAAAATGAATAACTTAAAACCTATGATTGCACAAAAATTGTGGGTGCAGGGAAAATTCTGATCGGGCATTTGAAACATATAAATGTTTCATTTAACCAAATCTTTGTTCACCAGTGTTATCGTATACCAACTATCTTTTACTGTTTCTAGTAATTTGTAATAATATTTCCTCTTTTCTTATCAACTTTTCATAAATTGATCTAGGAACAAAAAGCGGATTTTTAAATTGTAGCGCTCAACTCAGGCTCTGATTTCAACAAAAATCGTGCTTTTCTGCTACATAAAATGTGTTGCTGTAAAATTAAAACTTATGCAAAGTTAGTTTAAAAAAGAAAGTTTGCCATAATTAAACTAAATATATGATTTTGGAACAGGAAAGCTGATGCTTTGAGGCAGTACAATACAGTGAAAAAAGATTTACAAATAGCAGGAGTTAATTTAGAAACAGGTATTTCAGTTTTAAAAAGTAAAAATTTGTTTTGGTACGGAAAAAAATGGTTTGTTTTTTCTAAGAAAAAAGCAGGAATATCAGGGTAAAAAGTAAGAAATCAGTACAAAATATTTTACTCCGCCATATTAAGATGAATAAAATGTTTGTCTAATCGCACTGGACGTAAGTTCTTTTTTTCTGACTTTTAATCATGTAATCTTGCAGATTCAGTTTTTCAATTTGATCTGTTTATAGCTAATTTATGTTCAAACAGCCAATGAATAGTTAAACCATTTATAAAGAATAGGTGTGAAAAGTGAGAATTTTTTTCCTCTTTAGTACAATTTTAAAAAACTCCCTGCCATACTAATTATTAAAGACAGCAAAATTTTTAAACTGACAGCAAGATTTTATACAGTATCTAAAGTAGATATTAGTGCTAATACTTCAACAATTAAGCTTAATTTTAAAATTTTTGCCTAAAATAGTCAACACAAACACTATTTCACCTGCTAAACAGGGATCTTTTACATGTTGAAGAGCCCTTTGAGTTTACTCTTTTCTTGAAGAAACCAGCTGATCAAGAGGCAGAAGAAACAGGAAATCAAAGCTTTCTCCTATTCAAATTACAAAATTGTATCCTTATTTTATTTTAATGAGATAATGAGAGAATATTAAGAGAGCTATTTTTCTTTTTCTTTTCTTGGTTCTTGCACCACGCCACTTGAAATATAATCTACTAGCTGACCCGGCCACGCGTTGCTGTGGCTAAGGTAGGATTTAGTTAAAAATTTTATGTACTGAGCGAACTACCGTCCTACCTTACGGCTATAAATAAGCAAATAGTCGTCCAAGAATACATTTGTATTTACTAAGGAAAAAAAATTAAAAAATAAAAAATAAGCTATAATAGTAATAATTTGAAAACTTATGAATGCAGAGAGGTACGTTTGGAAAATACAATTCTGAGCAAAATCATTCTAAATTTTAATATTACACAGGTAAAAGTTCACAAATTACAGTAAAACCTTTTTTTGTTACAATACAACTGAAATACAAAATCACAAAAAAAAATGAATATTGTATAACTTAAAAACCCGAAAAGGTACGATATTTACCAAACAGTCGAATTTTTAATCGCAAACTATGAGGTGTATATTTATGTTACAAAGCAATGTGACAGTAAAATTTGTGTGTATAGAAATAAGTCCCAAAGCTCGGCATAGGGGTTTTTTTACGACCCCCACCCCACCCCCTCCCCCCTCGTTTTTATTTTCCGTATCTTTTCTCCCCGGGGGTCTTAACAGGGCCGTGCTTAGGGGGTGGCAAACTGTGCCACCGCACAGGGCCGCTAAAATATTTTGAAATTTTGGGGCCGCTAAAATATTACAAGAGAACAAAATATTTTTGTGTATGCGTGAGGAAAAAAACTTTGAAAAAAAAAAAAAAAAAAAAAAACACTTTTTTCTTCAAACTTTCAAAATTTTTCAATACAAACCGCTCTTGGTGGTATGGCCAATTCTTCAATTCGTTTCTTATGCAAAGGCAAACTTGTTTTTTGGAAAAATTCAGCAAATATAAATCTTATTTTCTGCCTCTTCTCAGCGATGGGACATTCTAAAGCTGTATGTTAAAAATTTTAATATATAGCCTATAGCCACAAGATGGGAATACCATACCGAATCGAAAGTATCAGAGATATTAGATTTCAAATTGTTGGATATTTAGGATAAATTAATTGAAATATCTGAAACTGTAACTGTTGAGTCAAAATGCAAAACTGAAGAGAACGCTCTTGCAAGGGATATTAACAGTTTCAAATTTCTCACTTTTTTTTGTTTATGGTACGATGTGCTTGTTCAAGTTAATTTTGTTAGGAAAGCAAAGCAAAATTCTACTATGAATTTAAATACTGCTGTTTAGCTACAGAAAAAATGCTTTTTTATATAGCAAAGTTCAGAAACAATGACTTGGAAATTCTCAAGGGCGGATCCAAAAATTTCTCAAGGGAGGGGGGATGTTTTTCATAAATTTTTATTACTTACCCTTAACTGCATACCGTGGTTTACATCTGTTGAATACAAAAATTTCAGTCTTCAATTCTGAAACACGGAGTTTAACCTGAATCCTTCCTTCTCTTAATATTAATATCATCAAAATCATCTAAAATTACGGTTTTTTTTTTTTTTTTTTTTTTTTGCATCTAAACTTCGATACCGAAAAATTGTGGAAAGAGAATTCGCCAGGTTGTGCGTCCCTACTTCTGTCCTCTTGCCATCATCAGAGGTCTATTGACTTGAATCCTCCGTTATCCCCTAATATCATCGAAATCATCTAAAATTACGGGTTTTTTTTTTTTTTTTTTTTTCTTTCTTTTTTTTTTTTTTTTTTTTTTTTTTTTTTTTTTTTTTTTGAACTATGCCGAAAAATTGTAGGAAAATAATTTTTGGGTTTATGTTCCCCAACTTTTTTTTGGAATTACAAATTTCAAAAAATGTTTCAGGAAAAAGTTTTGAACATTTATGTCCCAAATGTCATCAAAAACGCACTGAAATTGTGCCAATTCTCTCCCCTCCCCCTTTTTTTTATATTCAATTCTAAAACGTATCCGGAGAGATTAGCCCTCACCCCAACGAAAGCATAAAGGAAAATTGCGTAAAATTTCATATTTTAAGATTAAATGTCGTAAAGTGCCGACGTAGGGTCTCTCAATGAAGTGATCGCCATTCCTTTGTATTCTTCCTGAAATTCTAAAATTGCAAAATGGTGTTCAAATGGGAGTGTTTTCAAAACAAAAAAAGGTCTTCAACAAGATATTTGGATTTCTTTGCAATATTCCAGCATTAAAAACTTTGGAAGAGCATAATTTAATAACTAATTGCAATAACTTGGCGTTGGAATTTGATGATGTGAATGAAACCGATTTATACACAAAGTTAATAGTTTTTATAAATTTCATTCCGGAGAAAATTGAAATTCAAACACTTAATTTTGTTTGAAAAGTTTCCAAAATGCTTTGCTAATAGTCTAAGAGCTAGCAACGTTTTTGAGTGAGTATTTTAAGACGTCTGACTCTTTAATATATATTTCCCTGCGCTCTTATAAGCAGCATGCGGAGTGTCTGGCGGCAGAGAAGTGGTTGCGTTTTTTGCTGCGCATCACATTTTTTCTGGTAAAAATAGTGATTTTAAAACCATTTTTGCAATTAGAAGTTTAAACCTGTCGTAAGAAAGTTATGTAACATATCAAAGGAAAGCTCTATTTTATTTCATTTACAGTGCTTTTTGAGTTTTTATTACACTATAATTAGAAAACAAGTTAGTCAGCGTTGTAAAAACTCTTCTTTTTTTTCGCAATTTTTAAGTTTTTTATCAGAATTGTATTTCGTACAATTTTTGAAGTAGAAATCTAAAAATTAGCAGGATTTCTCATCATATCATGTGTGTCCTTCACACCAAATTTTGCTAAAATTGAAAATGGTTGGTCAAAAACTTTTTTTTTTTTTCATGAGTTATTTGACGTGAAATTGCATTAAAATGACTGAAAAATCACTATTTTTCCCAGTACAAGTGCGATGCGCAGATTGATTTTTGTATTTTTTTAGATTTTTCAAATTTTATTGATCAATTTGCTGCTCAAAAAGTTAGAAAAATTATTCTTCACTAAATTGTTTTTTGTCTTTTAATTTTACTTATTTATCTCTAGGTTTTTCTTTTTTCCAAATAAATGTTTGTTTTTAGTAAATTTTGTTGTGTCTGTATCTTTCCTTTCTTTTTTTAATTTTAATTTACTTTATGTAGCAATTTTATAGTAAAATGTCAAAATAATTGCCGGTTTTTATGTGCTGGGATTGGTGCATATTGCGGTGTATAATAATTTATACGTATTATGCTTTAGGAGATAGGAAATAAATAAATAAAAAAATGATTATTTATCGAATATTAAAACAAATTTCGCACAGGGCCGCTAAAACTCTAAGCACGCCCCTGGGTCTTAACCCTCGTGGGTCCCTCCCATTTCAGTTACACTCAAGACCCTTGGGGGTCATAAACGACCCCAATGCTTCTTTTAATTAATTTATTATGATTATTGAATGTTACATGCATTATTTAAGTTCACACACTTTTTAATGCTAAAAAAATAAAAATAAAAAGACACAATCAAAGTAAAATTTAGTTTATGCATTAAAAATTAAAATTTTAGAGCAAAACTTACAATAACTGTAGATTTATTTACAACTGTTACAGGCCTGAAAAAACATGATTTTTTGCAAGTGAATTTCAAACACTTAAGACATTTTTCGATGCATTTTCTGTCCAGTTCTCTTGGACGAAAGTTGCAACGTCCTCTTTTTAGGCATTCTAGGGAAGTGACCCCAAGGGAATAAAAGCCACAAAATCCCATTAAAAACAAATGGTTGATTAACAAGATATATTAAACAGAAATTCCATTGGGGTCACATATGACCCCAAGGAACCCACGAGGGTTAAGAGTTGATTTTTGGTATGTAATACTCACACGCACAATTTAAATTAAGAGAATCGGGACGAATATGCCAGAAACCGATTCGACATCCTTGATCGTTACCACTATTGCTTTTTGCTTCCGAAGCAACTGACAACCCAGCAGTAGATTTTATCTTATAGAAGCCAAGAATACAGAAAAGCTGGTAGCTAAATAGATAATTTGCAATAAAAAATATATTGTGGTCCTAAATTGAGATAAAAACTATCCTATCATTTAAGTTGGATCAAACTGAAACTGCGTGCCAAATTTGGTTAAAATCAGTTCAGTAGCTGAGGAGTCCATTGGCCACAAACACAGGGACACGTAATTTTTATATATTAAGATGAATAATAAAAGTAACAATATTTTACATTGAGACAAATTAATAACAAGAATTTTTAAACGACTTAAATATAGTTATTTTCTATTGTAACGTACTGTTTATGTCAGAAATTATTGTTGAAATTTTCTGCCTAATGTCATTTAGGCAATTCCAGGATAAAGTCAGCCAGATGATTCAATTTTCAAAATTAATATTGTATCATTTTAAAGCTGAAAATTTGCATATTATGAAATATTTGACTAAAATTTGACAACTTCAATTTTAAATAAGTTACAAGATGTTAAACTAAGGTCAAGATCTTGAGCATTGTCAAACTACATTTATGTTTTCCAATAAAAATTTATACTAATATAATGAACTAAGATGAATAACCATTTTAATATACAATCCACAGCAGGTGATGTTGAAAAAAATGGGTAAAAAGAAAATTATTTTCTATTTGTAAAAGAATTTCCATGGGGCACCTTAACTGTTTTACATCTGACACTAAAATGTTAAATTTTGTAGGCTGAACCTATAATTTTGAAGCTACATTCATGTGCTTTTGCATACAAAGTAGCATGTTTAATCTCATGGGTGTAACTTACTTTAAATTTGTAACTATTTAATAAATCCCATTAAAACCTGGGTATTTAGCACCATTTACTGCTGACGCTTTTACAATCCTTCAACTACACTTGCTTAAAACTAGGTTTAATATATTTGTCTTTAACTACAAAATTAAAATGGAACATGCATGAAAAAGAACTTTTTATGAATTTACTATATGTACATCTACTCGTGAGTTTGCATAAACAATTTTCAAATTTTGTTTTCAGTATGATGTTTTGAAAAAGTTTTTGTTTTTTCACAGCACATTTACATTAAAACAATTACAACGCATCTCGTACGAACAGCAATATGAAACTAACGTACATAAAATCTTACAGCAATTTGCATTAGATCTATAAGGCAAACAATCTGTGCCACAAAAATTGGCCATAAGGAGGAGTGCCTGCTTAGTATATGTGCTTAGAGACAGCTTCAGGCCTGTGCCCAGGATTTCGTAAAGGGAAGGGTTTTCATGCTTTTTCATCCTTATTTGCATCGTTAGGAAATCATACCCATGTTTCAGTTTGGGGTATCGCAGGTTGGGTCTTAGGTCATAACATCCCCCCCCCCTCCTCCGAAGCCTTAATTTTAAACTGTGTTACCAATCCAGAATGGTAATTTATATACAAAGGATTATATAAAATATTATACTGAGAATGTAATGATTTTTACGATACCCTTCCCCTCAGAAGAAAAATTTTGCATGCGCTAGTGACTGCAATAGGATGAAGTCGAAAATTCACACAACTTGACATCAGAGGTTGTGCGGATTTTAGAGTTTGGTAGATTTCGAGGCCATAAAATAACGATTATAGTTTTGAATTATTAAAACAAAATAGTGATACAAACAAATTAATAGAAAACATAATAGCAGATTTTTCATTTTTATTTTACCCAACTATAGATGGCAAAAATACTGAATATTAAAATGTATGTAATGAGAACGATATTATAATAGAAACTGAGAAATTATTTCCAAAAATTTTAGTAGCTCTGATAAATTTGTACTATGTTTTAAAGCTTTAGACTGTAAAATTAATTTAAAGTCTTTTTAATTTTATAAATATTCATTCAGTCTATTTCTCAGCACCTCATCTTTTTTTCAACATTAACTTTGAAAATGTCCTAAAGAAATAAAGCGTTTCACACAAAATTTTATATTAAAGCTAATTTGCGTCAAACGTGCATTTTCTTCATTTGACTAATTATTATTTTTCCAATAGGAGGGATTTAACTCCCAAAACCCACTCCTTGGGTCCCCCAAAACCCACGCCTGGACAGCTTGAAGATGTTTTACTGCATTTGTTTTTTATGCATATTTCTTGATAAACAAGAACACTTTATATAAATTAGACTTTTAAGTTGCTTTAAGCATAGTAAAATGGGTGAATGATATAAGCATATTTACTTTAATTTTGCAAATAGAATCCTGTGAGTAACCATTCTCTTTTTCCTCATAAGAAAATGTTCCACTCCAGGGCTTCTCTGCCTGTTATATGCGTACCATTGGGGGTACGTGAGTGGTTTGTTGATGGTACGCGAAAAATAATTAACGATGATGAAGAAAAAAAAAGTTTTCAAAAATTAAATTTTAAAACAACACAGAACCTTTTGTATTTGTGATTCATTTAAAAAATTTAAGCTATTAATATTAGTGCAGTGTAAATATGAAGATGATTAAAAATCCAGAAAATCAATATCTTTATAATTTTTTGTATGCACTTTTTCTCACTAAATTCAGCCACTAGCTATCTGCACTAACATGAGATGTTTCAATTTAAAAAAAAAAGAAAAGTATCAAAACACATTAAGCCTAAATTTAAGAGTATACCTCGCGCATTTTAAAATAAAATTCAAAAACTTTATTATTCTTTGAAACATGCACAAGAATTAACTTTATTTTATAAAAATATGTGAAATAGATTGTTTTCCATAAAATCTCTTCTTAGTTAACAAAATAATAGATAAATATAAAACTTTGATGATTCAATACAGGTATACATACATGCGATAAACCGCCAACTTGGTTATTCTATACATAGACTGCAATTTTGTCCTCATTGTAAACTTCCTTACTGCATAAAACGTATATATGTTACAGTGAGTTTACAAACCAGAGTGATTCAATATGACTTCTCTTTAAAACGCGATGTGAATACTCACACACCCAAAAAACGTATGATGCAAATAAATAAACATATTTGCAATAACACATTTCATGAAATACAATTATTTTTATAAAGTGATACACTTTAGTACAATTTACAACAAAGTGGTACGTGAGTTGTAAAAGGTTGGAAAACGCCGCTGTACTCTAAAAACAAGATAGTAACACAAATTCACCATAAACTTCATTCGTGTTTTTTCTTATTTAGAAATGCAGAACCATATTTTTCTTTCAAATCTTTAATGTGTGTATGACAATAATCACTAGGTTTTTTTAATAATTTGCTAATTGTGTTCCAATTAGTCCCAAACCTTTTATATAAATGTATTAACTTTGAAACTTCTTCAGAACTCCACTTTTTATTAGAAGCATATGGATGAAATATAACCCTAGCTCTGTTATAGACACTTATCAGCTTTCTGTCATTCAAATCTTTACCTAATCTTACATAAAACTTTTTAGCTCTTAGAAACTGTAAAACAGACCTGTCAATTTTTTTATCGCTGTGAATACCAAATATCATAAATGGATCCCAAATTCCATATTCCTTACAAAATTCCATAAAATTTCGTTTAAGTATTTCATCCTCTTCTGGTGTGTATTTTCCTTTTGTAATCTTCACACCTTGCTTTGCCCATCTTGCCAAATCCTCTTTAGAAGGGTTGCCTACTTGCTCTTTCTCATGCAAGGGAGGAATTTCAAAATCTACTGGTTCAGGCACAAAATCAAATTTTCTTTTCAGTCGTTCATTTGCTTCACTTAATTTTGAAGGATTTGAATCTACAATAAACATCTCCTTCCCAAACTTAGTTTCAATACGAATTTCGTTTGACTGAAATTCACCATTTCTAATGCAACTGCCAGTAGAAACAAGCAATGACTGGTTTCTGACATTTTTATCATCATCTGTAGCATTAGATAATTTAAAGGCTTTTTCTATATTTTCCAAGTCATTTTGTTTGACAAATTTTTGAGCTTTTGCTTTATTTTTGGAAGACTCAGTTTTTCTCTTATTATTTGCATCGGGATAAACTGATTTATAAACCCCTTCAAATACCACACCATCATCCGAAGTGTTATCCGACTCATAGGATACGACATAGGAATTTGATTTACATGAAACATTTGATAAATTATTTGTATGATTATTTATAAAACTACAATCAGAATTCTCCCCACATATAGTAGGTCTAAATGTTTTATTTCTAGTCATTTTTAATTTTGTTTTCCTTTCCGTAACAACTTTTGCCCTTTTTCTATGAATAAAAGCACTTTTTTCAGGCTCTTTTATGTTGTTAATCTGATTATTTTGTTCAAAAATGAATAGATCCTTTGCAGAAACCATTTCACAACAATTAGGTTCTTTGACAATTGTACTAGAATCACATTTAGATAAGTTATGACAGTCAAGCAAAGAAACTTCATCAGTTATATTAGCCTCAGAAATATTCACAGCTTTTTCTGATGAGACTTGTGCTTTGAAAATTCCCTTTCAGTTGCTTTAACTTTAAATTCCTCAGTGTTTTCATAATATACTTGCTTTAAAATATCTTCATCAGAATCTGTTGAACTGTCACTAGATATAGTGACAATATCTTGTTCTCCATATGAATACAAGGGAACAGGCCCAGAATCGGGTTTGATTTTGAAAGTCTTCGGTAAATTATTTTTTCTTGCTTGTGCAATACATAATATATTTCCTTCAGTACTTTTCTTTTTATTTCCATCTTCATTTGCAAAAGTTCCTTCTGAATAAGAAATAACTGAATACTCTTTTCTCTTTCTTTTTGACATTTTCTTCTTAGGAGAATTATACGCATTTTGTACTATAACTTTGCACTTTCGATTTGTTGTTAATAAATACAGCCGACCCATTTGAAGTTTCTGATGATTTATGTTTTACACCAGTATTTTCCTCATTAATTCTACTTGAGATTGGCTTGCATTCATTACTCGTACAGTTTTGGGTCAACTTTATCTCATCTTCAGAACTTTCACTTGATGATGAAACACTACTTAATGATTTCAATCTTTTGTCGCTTTTCCTAGAAATAAATTTTCTCCTAATTGGATCTGAAGGCACACAATTTTTACATGATGCAAATGTCAAGCTTTCTGAAGAAAAATTGCATGAAATGTGTTGTCTGTTTTGTCTTCGTTCACAAAAGGAGTCAGATTTCTTACATGAATTTCTTGTCATATCAATGCAGTCTTTAATGTCTCCATCAGAATTGAACTCTTTTCTGTCTTGACAAACAAATTCCAGTTTCCCGTTTAGATTCTCAACACTCTTTTCAGCTAAAAATCCTAAAATTTTGAGACATTCTTCTGATTCATTAAAAAAAGTGGACTTGCTAGTTTCCATATTCTTATGACTATTTTCTTTAAATTTGTATTTAAATCTTCGCTTTTTGTCATACGCTAAACACAGTTTTTTCATGAATTCAGATTCTGCCATTATGTTTATCAATATATCTATGTTTTCAATTGGTCCCATCTTAATTTTTGTTTATTAAAGCCTTATCATTGACAAAAACATCAGTTTTCAAATATTTATAAACATAACATAATTGATTGATGAAGAAAAATAATAAAGGTAAAAAACTGTCTCAAGAGTTTAGGGCACTGAATCACTGAAATCAAATTGAAAACGCTTAGTTTTCGTTGCACTACTGCGATATGTGATTCGTTTATTTTGTTAATTTACAACACATATTTCGAGCTCGTGTACTTGGTCACACAGGACCCGTTTATGAACTCACGTCCAATATGACAGATAGTACAAGACAGAAACATAGTACAGAACAGAGTTTACGCTCACGGAGAAGGAAGATTGCGATTTGTAAAATGTAAACAAAACGATGTGGTCAGGAGCACATGCATCCCAGAAAAAGTTGCTACTCCGCTGCCGGCCGGTTGGTTGGTATTCGTTTCTTTTTATTATTCTTCTGCTGGAAGGTCACGTGACCTATTTCGGAGCGACGACGTTCTAGTTTTCACGAGAATCCCTACTCTAATTTTGACGGCTAATAGCAAAACACGGGTTCTTGATATATGACCTAAGGCCCCTATATAGACGAGCCGACGCATCAAGATTAAGTTTGACCACTTTGGATCCAGCGCGTGTTTGAGTGTTTGAGTGGTTGTCTTTTCTGGCAAAGTATCGCGTTTTGGTAATTTTTCACTGTGAGCCATTATTAGCATCACGTGGATTTGGCAAAGCTTAGCAATGTGCCAAAACTTTTTTCTGGTAACCCTAGCATGAAACAATGAAAAATTGAAAGTAAAAGTTAATAAGTTGGATCCAAAGTGGTGAAACTTAATCTTGATGCGTCGGCCTGTCTATATAGCGGCTCTAATATGACCCTCTCAAGGTCGACAAGAAACCATGTCAGCCTATTCGGAAATTAGGAGCCCGTTCTTTTGAGGACCCCGATTCGAAATTGGAAGAAAAATAAATTTTATAAGTTTCGTGGAGGAGGAGAGCCCTGGCAACTGGCAACCAAACCGCCTTGGCAAGAGGCGGTCCTGATTCCCCTCATAGCCCTTACCCACGATCCACGATGTAACAAGCAAGGGCAGATCCAGGTCCTGGTCAGGCTTCTGGTTAAGGAGGGGGTCGTTTTCGGAAAAGGGGGGGGGGGTCAAAGTGCAATTTTTTTTTTACAAAATGGGGGGGGGGGTTGGCAATTTTTTCGTAATGTAAGTCCAAAAAATGCAATTTTTTGCTATATTTGGTCGGTTAAGGGGGGCATGACTCCCATGACCCCCCCCCCTCTGGATCCGCGCCTGGTATAGCAAGGAAGCATAATTTTTTTCGAAAGTGAAGATGCCATGATGCCATGAACCTGTACATTATTTATTGCATTCGTGCCAACTCTAGAGGGGAGGAGGACAAGCTAAAGCTCTTTCTATGGGGGTGACAACTGCTTGGGGGTGCGCCAAATGCAACCCTATTTCTAGTCTTTTTTTTTCTTTTTGCAATGAAAAATTGCTATGTGTTTTCTTTTTTAGGTGGGCATGAGTCCCTTGGTTCCCCCCCCCCCCCCAGTCAGTTACTAGGGCTTAAATGCAACATTAATATTATGCAAAAGAAATATTTAAGATTTTTACCAATATAGATGTTTCTGTGACATCTATTTCGTGTTTTTTTTTTTTTTTGGGGGGGGGAGGGGACGGAAAATTATTATAAAATATAATTATGATGAAAATTGCAGCATATTAATTACAATCGTGACAGTTGTCATCTTGTTGCGACAGATTAAGTATGTCAAAACAGAGAAAGTGGTTTATCTCGTAAAAGGTTTTGTTTATTAATTTATTTTCCCAGGATTGAAATGTTTAGAAGGGGCTGAACGAGCCTATCACAAAAAGAGGGCGCTTACATACACGGCCCATCACATCATATAAAAAAACAACATATTGGGCTCTGAGAGCTTGGAATACACTTCTTACTGTCTAGATTTCATTCCCTCAGACTTTTATCTTTATGAACCACTCAAGGAAGCTTTGACCCAGGTAGCACAAATAACCTTTAAACGTTTTATAAACGTTTTTAAGTGGTTGTTACAACGTTAATAACCATTTTACAACCTTTAAAAAACGAAGTTTGCTACTTGGGGAGGTGTCGTCGATTTGTCTGAAATATGGGCGTTCGGGTGATGCAAAAGCGGCTTTATGACAACTAAATACCCCTACCAGGAAGGCGTACGAAAGCTTATGTCTCGCTGGACCAAAGGCATTGCTAAAGGTGGATACTATATTGAAAAATAACATATCTGCTGTTTGCTCTACTGTTCATGTTAGCTTAATAAACTTACAAAACGAAAAGTGTTTTTTGACTTACCCTCGTACAATGGATATGTTTGTTAAAGAATGGTCATAAATTCATGAAACATTGGATAAACTAATCCTTAAAATATTGATGGAATTTTTGAAATTGGTCAATACAAGGGATTATATAAGGAATAGGCCCAGGGGGGCCTGACCACTCTCAAATCAAGAATTCCTTTTAAATAAAATAAAATTCGATTGGCGTTTGTTCACAAATAATTTTCGATCATTTAGCTGCTAACAAATACCTTGGCAGCTCATAGAGGGGCCTGTATCTTTTGATCTCTTCACTATTGGAGAAATGAAAGGATTTAAGGGAAAAATCGAGGCCTGTGCTCCAGGTGAGAGCACCCGTTCGAAGAAGTTATTTCGAAAAATTCTATGAAAGGCCCCTTCATCTCTTTTTAGCAAATTACAGCAAAAATTTAAGTTTTTATAACTTCAATACAGCAGAATTTTTTGGAAGGGGGTGAGAGGAAGCATCCGAATCAATACCAAAACGTTTCCTGGGAGGGTTTTCGAGTTTCTTCAAAATCGTGAGGATAAAGAAATCATTGATAAGAAAAAACTGAATAAATATTTGTTGCCTTTTTTTTTTCTTGAGCGTGAACAAATAAAGTTCTTGCCATGCGCGGATCCAGAGGGGGGGTTATGGGGGTCATGAGCCCCCCCCCCCTAGCCGACAAAATATAGCAAAAAATTGCATGTTTAGTACTTATATTACGAAAAAATTGTCAAAACCCACCATTTTTGCCCAAAAATTGCACTTTGGCCCCCCCCTTTCCGAAAATGACCCCCTCCATAGCCAGAAGCTGGATCCGCCCTTGGCTCTTGCCTTTGCTTTGACTATTTTCCAGAAACGGAGGTATTACAAACTTTTCCTATTTGATTAGTTTTTGGCGATTGATTAATCTTTCGTATTGCATGCTGGCAAAATTTCAGTGATGTTTGTTGTATTTCGTGTTTCATTATGTTACAATGTTAACCTAATCGGGACTTTTGGACAAGTGTCACTAAATATAACTTTTATATTCTCAAGATAGACAGTACGAAACCGGGCTATGTAGCTAGTATTCAATATAAACCTGCTATTTTCTTTAAATATTTCCATTACAATCGACAGTTTTTTCCTGCTTCCGAATCAAGACGGAACACGGGAACCTTCATTAGAGGAGTCATTGCGCAGATTTTCTGCAGGTATCTTCGAACTTCAGGCCGAAATTTTATAAAAATCTGCAAAGTATCCAAATTTTGTAAAGTCATTACAGAAACATTTTCCTGCGAAAATATCGTGTTTTGATTCGAATTAGTGTCAGTTTCGAAAATTTTAGATCTTTCTCTAGTTAAACCGCAGCTGTAACTGTAACTACAATTGAAAACAAAGCAAAGCTGTTGCTTAGTAACCACCGATGTTGTGCTTGGCTAGTGTTGTAACCTTTCAGACAATGAAAATTCTCTACAAAATTGCTGTGCGAAGCTGTCGGTAATACGTTTCTCACATTTGAAAACTTCGATTTTCCTTTCCATTCCCTCAAAATTTTGAAATTATGAAATGAATAAGGTGGAGCTCCTGTCATTCAAAATTGCTGAGTTATATTGTTATAACTACATTATGTACATCGTAAATCATAGGCATACAGCAAACCTGTTTGTCTATAAAACGTCCATGACGAAAAATTGCAGTTTGGGAAGATTTCTATAATTGAAAAATTGGCGATCTTGATCCTTTGGCACTAATGCTGCCAAAGCAATGTTTTTTTCTTTCCATACGTGAACAAAGTGTCGGGCTAAATGATGGGAAAATCTATTTGCATGGGGAAGAAGGCTACATTATTACCAAATTAAAAATATTCACTTCAAAAATTACGAGTGCCAATTTATCAGAATTATCGAAATATCCCCTGCAAATTTATTCCCCTGCATATTTCTGTAAATATTTTTTCCTACGTTTAAATAAAAAATCAATGTTTCCCATAACCTCCATGTCTTGAATTCCAGCTGTATGATCATTTTTAGATTTGTGCCCCTACTATCTTTAACAACAGCATCAGGCGCAGGCCGAAAACGTTCCTTTTATCAACAATTGTATTTGCCTTGGAGTACTACAGGGGGATAATGGAACCTAGGAGAAACTTTATAGTTCAAGAAGTCGGTTTTATTGGTGTTCCATCCTCCCTAAAAACAGAATCAAAGTAAGCATTGATGAACAGCGGTGAGCTTCCCACTTTTATTTTTATGTTATGAAGAACAAATATTTTGTTGCATTCTCTGGGCTTATTTCGTTCTAGTATTTAAATTCTTTCTATTAAAATGAAGTAAAAATTCATACATTTTAGAATGACAATAATTTAAAGAATTTTTTTTTGGCACGAAGATATGCAGAAACTCATAATGAATGTAGTTATCAAAATCAGTTAATCATAAAAATTAGTAAATGATTTAAATAGTAAATTGTTACATTAATAAAAAAGAAGAATTTTAACCTGAAGAATCTGTTAGTTCTTAAAAACACTCGACAGTGCTGTTTAAGCATATCAGAAATATTTTTGCCTCTCAGGTGGGTAATCATTGTTTGCATAGTTTTGATTTCATACCTTCTTTTAACTGATATTACAGTTCTCAAACTCTCCTTTAACTTATAGTCTTTGCTATTATTCTTTCCTAGTTAATTTGAATAATTAGATATTAAATTTTGCAGTGGTCCACTTTTTTATATTTTACATCATATGACATATTTGACCTAGTATAAAAACAAACTAATTTAAATAATCATTGTAATCAAAGTTAAATCACTGTAAGTGATGGTACATAAAGATTAGGCATTTCTGCATTTTCAGATTGCAGCCTATTACGTTTCGGTTCATAAGCATTCCCTGTTTCTAGAAGCAAATGTTCACTATTTAGGCTGCTAGCTGGTGAAGATTAAAAAAAAATAATCCCAGCCGATCAAAGATCAACCTTCTTTCTTGATTAATGGTGGCTGGGGGACATAAAAAATGTCATGGTCAAAGTCTTCCAAGTGAAACGATACCTCTGGGGGTGCTGGGCCAAGGGTTTGCTCGGTCCTTGGTTCTGGTTCAAAAGAGAACAGAGCGCTCTTCAGGGCCCTATCCTGGTTAAACCATGAGTTATGGTAGGTACAGGGGACCCTGGAGTGTGTGAGGTGAAGATAAATTCTTTCTATATGTACGTATTAACTCCATCACAGCTACAAATCTGGCGGTTAAAACAGACTTGGCGATTTATTTGTCGTTTTTTTAGCGGTCATTGTTTGTATGCGCATGTAGTTATATAAAACAGCCAAATAAACCGCAAACTCTGTAGCTGCGGTGGGGTTAATGCGTAAGTACCGTTTTTTCTCGCTAACTTTTAAAATTTTTAACCCACTATTCAATATTCGGCCAACTATGGTATTCAGTGTATCCCTAGTTAAAAACAACGTCAATGAAAAACCAAAATTTCTCAAATTTTCTTTCATCCATAGGTTCATTTCATAGGAATTTCCTTGCAACTTTAAAACACTTGTATACAATTTTTGCACTTTATAAACAGTGTTTCTTCTTCATTTTTTGTGTACTATTTTGCTTTATGTTACTTGAATTTTGCTTTTGTTTAATTTATCTTCAAAATATTTAATTATAGCAGAGGAAGAACTTGAAATTGCATCTACTGTTGACCTAAGAAACAAGAATCGGAACAACATGTTGATGAAGTAATCATTTTTGTACATTTTGTCTATTTTTGTTGTGCAAATAGCTTTTCTTAGTTTTTCATATCTAAACCCATAACTTTTGTTCTCCCCAAGGAATTCCCTAAAATTAAGGAATAAGGGAGGTTTTGATTCTTTCTGGAATGTCAAAATTTAAGTTGATTTGGGGTTGTCTTAGATGACAATAGGGAGTTGTGGCTCCTCTGGGAGAAGTCCTTGAGAACGGACTTATATGCCTTGGATTGGAACGAGACCTTTTTTTAAACAAAGAAAATGGGACTCCTCTATTTCTTGAAACGTCAGAGGACATGATGGCACCTATGATATTCCATGGTTTGGTATAGCAAGGTTCTACTGTTTTTCTTTTTTTTTTAATTTGAGTTCATAGTTATGTTATTTTTATGTAATGTAAGACACTGACTTAGGTTTACATCTAATTGTTTTTAGCTAGTACATATAATCAAAATTAAAATGCAAATAATACCATTTCAAAAGGAATATCATATGTTGTAGCCACTTAATTCTATAGATTGAAAAATAATTATGTCTTTTGTTGTATGTCAGTGCTCCACAACTTTTCTTACCCTACGACACACTTACGAGTTTGCTCAAACCTCACGGCACACTGAATTAAATTTCATATTGTCCATACGGACAATGTTTTCATGACTCACTAGTGAAAATAATCCTTTCAATGTAGATATAACAAATAATATAACTTCTAACGAAGAGTATTTAACATTATTTAAATATTTTAGTTGCTTCAGACAATATTTCAAAGATAAAAACTGAATTAAAGTTTTATGAATTTCATTGCTTATTTCGGAGACTGCCCTGAAAGACAGGGGTGTTTTTTTATTCATCTTTATCTAGGGAAAAGTTTCATGAAATTTTCAATATTTAGGTGTTAGATATGATCTCTTGTCCTTGAGACGTGTCATTAATGAGAATCCCATGTCACAAAATTGCTAGATATGATAGCAACACACTGATTGCGTGATCATATATTCTTGGATACTATTTTTAACTAGCAGCCAATATGCATACAGAGCCACTTTGCTGAATTTCAAGGAGCGGTCCCATCTGAAGTATATAAAATGGGCTGGCTCCTTCTATGAAAGCTCCTTGAATCTTATGAGTCAATCACAGGCCCGTCATTTAGGGGGCCAGGGGGGGGGTCCGTTGCCCCCCCTTACTTTGGGAAATCAATGTATTGGTATATAAGTGGGCGTGGTTTTTGACACTTTTTGGTAAATTTTACATTGTGTATGTACCCTTTGCTCCCCCTGGAAAAATTTTAAATGACGTCCCTGGTCAATCACTAACTCTCATACTGTTCTATGCCTGCCGACTTGAAATAGTGCTTAAAATAATAATACAGAGTGTTGATCGTACATCTCTGATATATGTTGATTCATCTATATGAAATGAAAATTTTCCTTCTACCCGCAATTTATAAACCAACATTTTTTCAATGTAACTCGTCACGGCATTAATTCATTATTGATTGGGTCATTAAACAGGTGATATTCTGACCACCATTGCACCAGAGCCCATTATTCCCCGTATGATTCCTTTATACTCACTGGTAAAGTAATTCACGATTAAGATGTAATTTTTGTTTATTGTAGAACCTAGTTTGAATAGCAATATTATATCTGACCTTTTGCATCAGGATCGTCATTTAAAGGGCGATTTCCTTCCTCTTGCTTTGAGAAAATAATGCTTTTACTTATAATTGGTCGCAGTGTTTGTTGTCTTCTGATAAAATAGCATGAGTATACACCAGGGAGGGAGTCCCTAGAAAAGTTCAAAACGATGAGCCTATCTTGCACACTGTCTGAAACTTTGTGCAAGCACATAACATGCATCTATAATCTTAATTTACACCATGAACCTTGTCGCGACACACAAGTGTGCCCGGGCACACTGGTTGCGGAGCACTGCTTTACACAAACTTGCTTTTTTGCATTGAAAAAAGGTTACCTTGAAACATTGGTATGTAGTAATCTGAGAATTTGTGTGGTCTCAGTTTGTTTATCTTATTTTAATTATAAATTGTATTTGATTTGTGTTGATTGTAAAAGCATTTTTTTTTTTCTTTAAGTGATGAAAGCACAGATGGGCTTTATCATGACAACATGAACTCCTCCCTAGAAGATCCAATAGCTGTGGATGTCTTAAAACCAGTTAAAAAGATTCTAGACCCTAGTAATGTAAGTATAATTTTACGGTAATTTTCACTTGAGTTACAGTAGAAAATTTTAAGTATGGATTTTGTAAATGAGTTGTTTGATTTGTCATTGTGTATGATGTTTTGCACTGATCTTTGTTTCTGTCAACAGCCTTTAATGATAAAGTATCAAAAGGATTTGAAGGAAAGATTATTAAGTCTTCTTCAAGAAACTGATGAGCACATTTTTGAATTGGTATGCTTGAATTTTGTTTTGTGCCTTTTTATTCACTATGTCTGTGTATTGTTATTGTTTTCTTACTATTCTAGTTGCTGCCACTTCTAAATTTAATGCTTTGCTTACGCATTTAATTTTACCCCTCATAATTTACTTACTATAGCTCTCTATGACATTATTGTCCTTAAAAACCTAAAACTGAAAAAAATCTAATAAATTTACATTATTAAAATTTGGTACTAATCCGTTATTTGGTCACAAGCGAACATCGCCAAATAGTGTGTCGCTAAGTAACGTAGAATTCTGCCAAATTTCTTACAACCATGTTTGTTTACCATTGAGTGTGCTTTTGTTCTGTTGACAGATTTGTCATTCGCTTCACTTGGCGACATTGGCAATATTTGATTTTTTACTTGCGCCCAGCTAACGGATAAGTACCTAAATTTCTAATACTTGAAAAACAGTTTTTAAACTCAATTCTACTTATTACCTAGTCATGTTTTTTAGCTTTGAATGAGTGGCATGTTCACATAATGAGTTACTGATTTAATCTAATGGTTAAAAAACTGCTAAGGTTTTTTTTTTTTTTCTTTTTTGTGAATCATCATTCTGCTTTATTTTTCAGAATAGAACCATAGATGCGCAAGCAAAAGAAAACTCACATATCAAATTGAAAAGCTATGTTCTTCAAAAAGAACTCAAACAGCAGGAAGAAAAGATACAAAATTGTTCTGTGAAACACGAAGACCAAACGGACATGCAACGGCAGTTGCTGCTGAAATGTGAAAGTATCAGAAAAGAAGTGCTCTGTATTGAAAACAAACATGCCGAGGAAATAAAAAAAGGTATCTTCAATTTTTTTTGAGGCAAGCAAATGTCTGGAATTATCATTTGAAAAAGTTTTCAATTATGAATTTTCAAAAGCTAAGGCAAACTTCATGCCATGCACTAAAACTACTACACAAACCTTCAATATACCGCAAACTTGGTTACCGCAAACTTGGTCAATATACCGCAAACTGCAGTTTCATGCTTTTTAGCACGAAACTGCAATAGGAAACTGGAATAGGAAAGTAACCAAGCTGAAGGCAGAAATCCTCTTTAAGAAGTAAAGACAGCCAAAAAAGAAAGGTAACTAATGTGAAATTAGAATGTGTTATTAGACTGGTGTTTTGGGTGTTTCTGCCTTACCCTTGGCTTAGGGCTACTTACTGCTTCATACCTGAGCTCTGCCTTAGATTTTATGAGTTGTACTGTACCAATGTGTGGGCAATCGCTGGTTTTCTAATTTCACATTAGTTACCAATTTTTTTGGCTCTCTATGCTTCTTTTACTCCCCGGCGGTTCGGCAGTTTCAGAATTACAGGTTAAATGGATGTGATAAGACATCCAAAACCATCAGGGTGTTAAGAGGATTGCTGCCTCCAGATCGGTTACTTTCCTATTCCTTGCTGATGAGTGCTAAAAAGCTTGAAACTGCAGTCCATGGATGGAATAACGGAGTTGGTGGTGTGTTATGTGTTTCTGCCTTAGCCCTGGCTTAGGGGGCGGTTACTTATTGCTTCATATCCAAACCTTGTTTTTGGATTGCACTAGAACAGGGTGCCCATAGAAGAATGTCCCAGTTGAAAATTTTAATAGCATCATCGCTAAAACTTGGTTCACTGTCTCAATTAAAGAGCTACGGAGAAAGTTTTGGAGAAGTGCATGCACAAATACTACTTCATTGTGTTTCATTTAACTTAAAAAATTTTTTAAGTAAATCAATTTGAAGATAAGTAAATTGAACTACATTGGCAATCCCCATCCTATTGTCTTTAGGATAAGTCAAACTACGGTTAAGGCAAATTAAGTTTAAAGGTCCCTTTCAGTTTGTTTTCGTGATGTTCAACTGTAATACGTTTATGTAAGAGGGCAAGACTGATAAGCATAACTATAATTGATAACATTTTTAAAAAGTTCTTTACATTTTTTATTGTATTAAATTTGGTTTTAATGGAAATAATTAAAATGGGTTGTTATGCCATCCAATATTACATATTTATCAGGTGTTTTAATTTTTTAAAAGTATTGTACTACGAGATTATTTTCAGACTCTGAATTTCAAAGGGTGCTGGAAGATCTAGCGTTTGAAGTTGTCCAACTAACTTCTTTACAGATGGAAACATTCTCAGATGCTAAAAACCTCAAACGTACTATGGAAAAAACTGGCAAAGACAAAGAGCAACTTGAACTGCAGAAGCTCAGACAGGTAATTTGTTTTATGTCAGATCTCTTTGCAATATTATGCTTGTATCCTGTGGAAATTTTTAATTTTTTTGATTGCTAGCATCACCCCTAGCTTCCTGTAGTTGTTGAGTTAGTGTGACATTCATATAAACATACATATACAAATAAAATACAAATGCGACAACCAGCAACAGGCTCTGGGCCCAACTGGGCTGGGCCTAGTCAAATTATGGACCCCAATGAAGATCAATGGCCCTCTTAAAGCTATCTACTCGATTGCTCCTCCCACTACCCTGCTAAAATAGTCATTTTTCTGAATTTCCAGATTACCCTGAGATTTAAACAGCTTAAAATAATGACCCCTTGTCCTACTTTCTGGATAATGGATAATTAAAAAAGTATTTCACGAAAAAGCTCTCACCTATTTTGTTCCCTCCCCTCTAATACAGCACTGATTATGCATGATAAAAAAGTTCTATATAAAAGTCTATTTTTCAGATTGCAGTTTTTAGAAGCAATTATGTTCTAGATTGCATAATCTCATTGTTTATTTAATGTTCTTTTTACTGTATCTAAAAACAGCTCATTTTTTTTTCTTTTATAAAAAGAATCTTAAAATATTTTATCATTGTTGTTTAAGGATCTTTTGTTATCAAGGCTTGAGAATGAAAGATACAATTTGGAAGACAAAATTCATCTTTATAAAAGGCAGTGGGCTATTAAAAAGGAAGAAATAAATGACCTAAGGAAAGAATTAAATGCTGCAAACATGGAAATGCAAGTAAGCTTCACTCTTTTTTCCCCCCGACATGTAAAATAACAAAAAAAAAAAAGAAAAGAAAAGAAAAAAAAAACAATTTAATGTATGCATTAAGTGTTCTTTATATTTGCAATTCCTTTTTTTATTTTTGTTTTGGATTGCATTCATTTTACATTCTTTTTCTTTTTTTTCTTTTTTTTTTTTTTTAAAGCAATGACGAATTGCTATTTATTTTCATTTTGGACCTCAGATGTTGTGTAGGCTCTTTTCAAATTAACCCTAGAATTTGCCACTGGTTGCGGCCTGGAGCTTGACCTCCTGGGACGTCTACTGGCCCCTGCTCTTTCAGATGATGGCACCCATGTCCTGCACACACACCTATCACAATATTTCATTTCGAAAAACGGTACATGAATCTGAATTTAAAATGTCGAAATTCAAATTATTTTTTTTCACTTTTATCTTTTCTGTTTGTGCTTTAATTAGCATTGTCCAATCATCTGCCCTGCATTGAATAGTTTTGGTCGTTTCTTGTTTTTCTTTTTGTTTTCTATGCATCAATAAAATTAAGTGTATTTTGTATTATTAAAACTCAACTTATGTATACTTATTTTAATTTTATTCTTTTAGACAATAAATTTTGAAAAGAAGCAAATTGTCACTCAATGGCGGCAGAGTTTGTCATCATTAGAAAAGCAAGATCGAATCCTGTTTGAAATTCGTTCATCTGCAAAGTAATGTATTGCATTTTCTGAAGCCGTTTTCTCATTTCATTGGGTTTATTTTTAAATCGAAATTCCATATTAATTTTTTTGTTGTGGCAACTGTTAGAGTTACTGTTTTGAAATCACAATGACATCGAATTTATTACTATTGAAAAACTGTTTTATCATTTTAGAGGGTTTTTTTTTAAATAAAAGAACAATTAAATTTATTTTTATGGAAAACTGTATGATTATTTTAGTGTTCCTTGTTTAAAATCAAACACACAATTTAGAGTTTCTTACTTGAAATCAAAGTAAAAATTAAATTAATTTTTATGGAACACTATCAACATTTTAGATTGACTTTTTTGAAATCAAAATAACAACTGAATTATTACTGTGGAAAACTTTATCATTTTAGAGTTGCTTTTTTTTGAAACACAGCAGTGTTGAATTTATTATTATGGAAGGAAAATTGTATAATCATTTTAGATGGACTTTTTTTGAAGGCAAAATTCCAATTGAATTTATTATTATTACTGTGTAAACAGTTTTATCATTTTCAAGTAACTTTTTTGAGAAAAAAATAACAATTCATTTTATTATTATGGAAAACTGTATACTGTATTATCATGTCTCTACCACAGGACCAGACCAATGTAAGCCAAAAAATCACGATTTTCAGGTTTATCATTGCATTGTACATAGAAGCCTATTCTGCATTGAACCATAAAAATGCAACTCTTTAATAAACATTTCTTTATAATTATTTACCAGATCTTAATTTTTATATGCACCGGACAAAAGTTTTCAGTCTCTCCTGCAGAGTAGTGATAAATGTGACTTAGGTTACTATGGCTTTGAGGTACCAATTTTAGAGTTACTTTTTTGAAATTAAAAAATTTTAGTGTACCTCAACATCAAAAATGGTGGCAACTACTTTACACCAAGTGTCATGTAATGAAACACAACAGATAATTCCAGGTGTTATCAAGCACCAAGAAGAATTCTTGGTGTCTGAATAACACTAAAAATTCGTCTTGGTGTTTGCTAGCAGCAAGAATTATCTGTGGTGTTTCACTACACGACACTTGGTGTAAAGTAGTTGCCATCATTTTTGATGTTGAGATACACTAAAAATTTTTTAGTGAACATATACAAGTTTTAACTTCCCAACTGATTATTGACAACAAAAATATTTGTAATTTTGTGTATGACGATTGAACTTTTTACTTTTAGTACAAGGAATGGACATTTATGCCAACAAATTGCTCAGAAAGGTAACTTTTAAAATACTTAAAGAAACTGCATTTATCTGTATTAGAACAATGAAATTAACACTTTTTAAAAAGAAAAACATAAAAATGGAACAGTTCAAGATTTCAATCAAATTTATTCAAGAAGATTTCTTACTCAATCTTAAAAGTTTGCTATGTATGCAAGAATTGCACACAAAAACAGTAGAATATAAAAATTTCAAAAATCACAATAATAACAATAAATGTATTATTATAGCTCATATGAGGATGCTATTCAGAACCTGAGCATGGAGATTATAGCTCAAAAGAAAGCTTTGCGCAAAGAACTGGAAAGGAACGAATCGCTTACCAGCCAGTTGCAGTTCCGAGAATCAGATATTGCACACATCCGTAAAAATCTTTCCATTTCCGAAGAGCGAGTGAGTCATTTGGAAGAAAATTTATCTGTTGTGGGGAAAATAGTTGGAATTACAGAAAGCGAATTGCATTTTTTAAATGATGTAAGTACTCTTCTTTTTCATCCATTATTTAGAATAATTATTTTTCTAGTCACCACATAATTAGTACACGATTCCTTTAATTTTATTAATGTTACGTTTAAGTATCTGGAACAGAAGTAACTTATTGTTGTGGACAATTAATCGCTGCTGTTGACTAAGTCAGAACAATGCACTAAACTTTTTAAAAAAACAGCTCAGCAGCCCCACTAATTTTTTCCTGGGACTTTTATTTTATGCTCAATTGATGAACACTTTGTAATGAAACATCCATTAATGTATATATATATATATATATATATATTTATTAATTTAAATTGCATGTTTACTTAACAGTCTAACAATTAAACTTTAACTGTTGGAGCTCATTTTAATATTGCTAAACTTTTTGTTGGGGGTTCTCTTGTAGTTAATGATAATCAAAGGATGCACAAAAGTTGAGCACAAAAAGTATTGAAATAACTTTTCATTTTTTAAAATTTATTTGGAACATACGGTTACATATCTTGTAAATGAGTGTTACTTTAATGCTTTTCTTTAGGACTAATTTGCTGTAGAGGTACTTAAGTTGGCTTTTATTCTGTCAAATAGCATTCAAAATAATTACGTAAGTTTATAATGCCTTACCTGTAGGGATTGCAATACCGGAGCAAAAACACAATACCGGTATTCGGTATTTTTAAAACGCCAATACCGGAATATCGGTATTTGAAATTTTTCAAAAAAAGAAAACATACTTGTTTTGTTGTATTGTTCAATAATTTACACAAAAATTTAAATTATCTTATGCAAATATAATATGGAAGAACAAATATTTTGGTCAAATAATAATAAATGCAAAAAGTGAGCAATATATGACATTAAGAAGAAAAAACACAGATAAAATTAATCATTTTTTCAACACAAAAAATAACAAAACGTACAGTAGAGTACAAAAAATTACTGCTGATTTTTAAAATAAGATCTTAAAAACGCAAAGTGTCTATCGAACTGTCATTCAAGCTGGAGCGAATTTTTGTACATATACAGTTCCAGCAGCTGAAAATGCGCGCTCGGAATTGATGCTGGTAGGGGGTATTGTTAACAGT
>JAXGGA010013363.1:0-35520 GCA_038373865.1 Uloborus plumipes | reverse complement strand
TCTCATTTTTAAAAAAAATGGCAGTCGCGGGACTGGCCAACAAAAGAAGTACTTTTATTGAATAACATAAGTACAATGTTGAAGATGCTAATATCGATGTATTTAACTGTACTAACTGAAACTTAATTTGATGTGTTCTTTCAATACATCTTCAACATTATAAGTTTATGTTATTCAATAAAATCATAGCTACCTATGCTGCTACCTATGCTAACCTAACTTCACCAGCTCGAAAGAAAGATGTAATATTAATGGCACAAATAGCTACTAATCAATCATAAAAAGTGATTTATGAATTGTAAATGCTTTGTTATATTTAATGCAATGTACATTCAAGCGAATGTTACGCTTACGGCAAGAAATGCCGATTTTATGTATCCAGTTATCAACTAGTAAATTAGTAAATATGATTTTATCTTTTTTTCCTTTAACTCATCAAGAAGCATGACATGTTTCTCCGTCGCTCATAACTCCCTCCTCTTCAAGAACGGAAAGATTATCAAGAACTGAGATTTTGCTCCTCTCACATTAAAATTCATTTAACCACGAAATATGAAGAAAAACACGCAGCATAATTTTTAAAGGAATTTCAGCTGGGCATGAATTATTCATTAGTTTCCAAAAAATATTAAGTTCATTGATGTCGAAGTGTGTCAACGAAGCGTTAAATGTAAGAAATAGTGTGAATGTCTAAACGTGCGTCGCAATTTATGTAATGACTTCGAAAGAAAATTAAATTTACATTTCTTTGCATTTCGTTGTTTACACGCTAGGTAAATGTTTGATTTTTTTCTAATAAAAGCAGGGTACAATTTTAGCTTCAAATCCAGAAAAAAATGTAATTGTATTTATTTAAGATATTTTGACTCTTTTACATTTTTTGGTTTTATTTTCTTTCAAATTTTGAGCTCAAAGCAGATTTAATGCGTAATGTGAATAAAAATCTAACGTATAACATTTATTTTTGTGCTTTTTCAACTCTTCAAAGCGAGTCATGTGTATAAAATTTAATTTTAATAAACTGATGAAACGAAATATTTTTTATCGTCTCTGTGTTCAAAAAAAGTTTTTATAGGCGTATTCTTCCCATGTGAATATGAGTGAAGGATTTTTTTATGAATGCAAATTTGATTATTTTACGATCATTAATTTTAGGAGAATAATCAACTTAAAAGGCCAATATAATTATGGCCATAACTATTGCTATGAACATCACACTGGGCACTGACACTATTTTTCTATTGGACATCATAGAGCAATCTACAGAGGGTATTATGACAACCAATGTAAACAACCAATGTCAAAGAGCGCGTGCCAATTAAATAATGTAGAATAATGTGCGTGAAATGTTTACAAGAAATGTTTCTGTCTGAAAACAACATTGTGGTGAACCTACAACGTTTGTGACAAAGCAATGAAATTCAAATATTTAGGTAATGAATTGAAAATTAATGTTGAATAAAACTTATTACTCTTGTTTCGCACTAACTTTTTTTTTCACTTATGCGATTTCTCATTCAACTATTGGGATTATATTTGAATAATATTTTTGATCAAAAAATTAAATCTATTACATTTATCTGTATAATTTATACCATAAAGGATGGGAATTTACTTATTTATTTATTTATTTTTAAAAAATTATATATATTCTTTAATTAATTTTCAAAGCTTAAATGCATTTTTGACTTTTTGATGAAGAATGCAATCAAAAGAAAGTTTTCACATTCAGATTTATTATACAACTACACAATTCCTCTAAAAACATAACGACTCATTTTCTTTCAAAAACGAATATCTACTGAGAGGTAATATTATCTACGCTCACAAAAGATGAACATTTTAATTAAGGTAAGTCATCGGAGTTTACTGGGCTGGAATAAGTTCAATAAAGAAAAATAATCATTTTTTGAGAGATAAGATTATTGCTTTGACGAAAATGAAATTGCGCTTGAGTCTTTTTCAAACATACTACAAAACTTTTCCTTCATTAAGCATCCCGTTTATTTACGTATATACTTTCTTTATGAATAGCGTGAAACGCTATTATTACTCATCAGTTGGGAGATGAAGAATCATTTTTGCTTCGCAGGTTTTTAATTGCTATCAAGTAGACGATTTCTCGACTAAATTGACTATTTTGCTTTTGAAAGAAAATTCTTTGGTGGCTTGTACACAGCAAAAAATGAACTGTTGTTTTTACAATATAATACAGGCAGCCGAGGTTCTAATTTAAAACTGTAAAATCCAAAGTAATAAACTGTACAACTAGTAATTTTACGGTTTCTTACTGTAAAGTTAGAAATTTGACATTTTATTGCCATAAAATATAACTGTACTGTCTGATCTTCTTAGGTAAAACCTTCCGCACATGTACGCATGCGTCAGGCCTTGTCTAATTTTACTAAAATTGGGGTATTAATTAAGATAACAATAAGGAGAAGAACAATAACAAGAAGTTCTGTCAAGAACTAAACGAGCCTACTTTCCCGTACATCGACATCGGCATTCTAGCATCTGATCATTATTCTCTTGATTATCTAAGACTAAAAATTATGTCAAACATACCTTTTTAGCACTTGAAGCTGATTTCTAAAAGCAAAATATACCCCTCTCATCAGATGAAATAGACACATAAAAAATAAATAAATGAATAAATAAAGTTTTGTCGCACCTTTTAAAGAATGTAACTCTTACAGTTCTTCCGTAGAAAAATTCCTCAATTGTTTTCAAAAAAAAATTAAAAGTACAAAGTACATCAAAACACATTTTATCAAAGAAAGAAAAAAAAAAGAAAAAAAAAAACTCGTCCGTTGATAAAATGTCTCGAATTTCACTTTTAATCCGTTGCCAGTTGTTAAAAGTAAATAAAGAATAAAATGCCCTCGTGAATGAAACATTTTTGTTACAAAAAAAATCGTCTGCCAAAAATAATAATAATAATAATAATAAATTCAATAAAACAAATGAATAAATAAACAAAAAATCGTCTGCACAGTCAGTCATTTTTTTTCGGACTATTTACTCAAAAGTTATTAGGGGTGACAGCTTGCTTGAGAGGTTCAATGTTGAACAAAAAATTGTTCAAATCGGAAATGTAAATACGGGAATGAAGTATCCTTGAAAAGTTCTTTCCAACAAAAAAAAATTTGTTCAAATCGGACTGTTCATTAAAAAGTTAGTATCGCGGGACCGGTTGTTTGAACGGCTCAAATTTGAACCAAAAATTGTTCAAATCAA
Organism: Uloborus plumipes; assembly: GCA_038373865.1. Lineage (NCBI taxonomy): Eukaryota > Metazoa > Arthropoda > Arachnida > Araneae > Uloboridae > Uloborus > Uloborus plumipes. Next base: position 32,280 of record JAXGGA010013363.1, on the reverse strand, counting down.
AAAATCAAATATGGGAATGAGCTGTACTCGCCGAGATCTTTCCAACAAAAAAAAGTTTGTCCAAATCGGACTGTTCATTCAAAAGTTATTAGGGGGGGACAGACAGACCGACCGACCGACCGACCGACCGACCGACACACAAATTCCCCATCTCAATACCCTACTTTCAAATTTTTAATTTTTCGATATTCATTTTACCTTTTTATTTTTTTCACTTGGCGAAATTTTTTTTGACTTGGCGATATTTTTTAACTTGGCGATATTTTTTGGACTTGGCGATATTTTTTAGATGCATTAAGCTACTTTTAATACTTTTTTCGTCTTTCTTTTATTTTTAACGGGAAAGTAGGCTAAAAAGCATTTTGAGCCGTATCAAAAAACGTGGAACGATGCTAATTTCACATACATAGTTCAGTTGAATATGTCAAAAGGATATAGCAAAGGCAAGTTTTCAATTAAAACCTTCGGAAAGTTATCACCCATAACCCAACTACCCTTTTTTAAGTGGAACTGTTCGCGAGTGCTAGGCGCAGCTTTCGTAAACAGTCAGTATTATACTGTAGAAACAACAGTATACTACACCTCATATTCGAAATATTAGAATAATGACATTTTTTTTACAAATTGAAAATATCGTTTGGTAATGCTGTCTTTAAATGCAAATATGCAAACGACGATTTTATTTAAGACTTATTGTTGATTAAACTTATTTATTATCTTAAACTTAATATCATATTTGAAGAGATGAATAGAAAAAATAAAACTTTGAAATGTCAAAATATTAGAATATTTTTTCAGGTGGTTCAAAATATTAGAATATTTCACAATAATTCTTATTTCATAATCACTAATTCATGACGGGTGGCTTAATTGATAAAATGCAAACGATTTTATTTAAAATTAGAGATCTCTTTGCAGTTTGTTTGATTTTGGATCTTGAAATGGGTCGCGTGAGGGATATTGCTGAATCAATTAAAAACTGTGTATAGTAGATTTGTACCGGCACGGTAAAAATCAATGTGACATTGCAAATTATTTATGCTGTTCGCAATCAAGCGGTAGCATTATACTAACACAGTGTTTGAAAAATGGAGATTTTCAAATTAATCGCCGAAATGGTGGTCGAAAACCAAAATCATCTGCTAGAGGTGAGAAGAAACTGGAAGATATTGTTAAGAAAAACCGTTTCAAAAGTGTGAAATTCTTGCACCGAAAATGGAAAGATGGAGGAATTGAAGTTTCTATGTCGACAATATTAAGACGTCTTCATAAATTTTAAGTTTGAATCTCGTGTAACAAAAACCAAAACCTCTCACGACAGTGAAACAAAAACGTACAAGATTAAATCGGTGTAAATCAAGACGTTTATGGAGCGAAGACAATTGGAAAAAATTATTATTCAGTGATAAAAGTATGCTTTGTGTTTTATATGGTCATCAAGGTATTGGAGTTTGGAGAATGCAGAAAGAAGCATTTGATGAAGAATGTCACGCCCGGTGAAATTTGCTGCTAGTGTGGCTAGTGAGATAACTTGGGGTTGCATGGAGCACAAAAGGACCTGGAAAGTAATCCATCGTCTACGAAAAGGTTAATTCTCAGATATATCAAGAAATATTGGAATATTACATGATTCCTTCTTGAAAAGATTTGTTTGAAGATGATTTCATCTTTCAACAAGATTTAACTTCATCTCAGACATCAGTGTCGACTAAGAATTGGTTAAATCAGGGCATCATTAAGGTACTTCCTCGGCCACCAAAGTCACCAGACCTTAATTCCATCGAAAACTTGTGGTATATAATGAAAAAAAAACTCCGAGAAAATCCTCCTTCAAATAAAACTGAGTTAGTGGCAAGTATAAAGTCTATTTAATATAATATTGATCAAAATGTTTGTAAGCAACTTGTTTGTAGTATTCAAATCGATTGAACGGTGTTGTTAAAGCTAAAAGGGATGCTACAAAGTAATAACTGCCATTTACTTCATATTCATACCATAATATTTTGCATAAAATAAAATATTCTAATATTTTGAACCAATGTTAATTTTATTCTAATATTTTGATTTTTTTCAGAAGTCTATTGCAATATCTAATTTATAATTATTTTACATATTGTTTACGTTAAAATATTATATAAGCATTCCAGATTTCATTTATAAGCAATTTAATTGCAATAACTTAGTATAAAAATGAATAAATGGAACATTATTTCTATTTTATCCCTTTTTCTCAATTATTCTAATATTTTTTATATGAGGTGTACTGGCAGCAGAGGTTCCAGTTTAAAATTGTAAAATGCACGGTAATAAATTGTTAAATTAGCAATTTTACAGTTTATCACTGTAAAATGAGCAATTTTACAGTTTATTACTGTAAACTTAGCAATTTTTAGTTTATTACTGTAAAATTAGCAATCTTTACAGTTCATTGCCATAGAATTAGCTGTGTATATTTACTGTAAAAACAACATTCATTTTTACAGTGTACTTACTTAAGAAGTAAAATCTTATGGATGTTTTTAAAAAGCTTACGTTCAAAGTGATTTGCATAAATCTGTTTTTAAGAAGTGCCTTTGTAGTGATGCTGCAACGCCGTAAAAAAAAATTCAAACATGTTTCTTGGAAAAAAATGCCTAAATTCTGTTATGAACATATCTGGCAAAAAAAGGACGTTTCCCGTTAAAAGTCAGTAACCTTCCTGAAGCTAACTTGGAATCTCCGTGAAAAATGGTAAAACCTTCTCAATTAGAACAAATCACATTTTTCGAATAAATCAAGAAACTACGAGGAAAACTTTGATATACTTTCGTGAAGACTGGCGATATCTTGAATTACCAGGAGAGTTGTTAAAGCATTTAGCGATCGTAGCCAAAGCTAATGCAGAACTGTGAGCAAATAGCTAACTGCTCACTCGTCAGTATTTTCTCTTCGTTAGTGGTCCAGCTATTCTTCCGAAACGTTGCTCACAAATAAATCAGTGCCATGTCGGAATTTTTATAGTTTTTTTTTTTTTTTTTTTTTTGCACGTACCTTTTTAAGAATTTTTATCTCTATTCGCTTTCCTGAAAATTGAAGTTATTTTGCTGCAAACATAAAGAAAATGTATTCCTATATATATGTGAGTCCAAACTATACGTTAACAATAGTGAAGTTCAAAGAAAAAAGAAAAAGAAAAATTTAAAATCTAAACGAGAAAGCGTTTCTCGTGGATCTTCTCCATGAAAATGAAACTAAATAATTTCACTAACGAAGAAGTAAATAATTTTCAGAATACTTGCCTATTTCTTCAAGGCAACATTGACGTTTTTAGAATTCTGATATTTTTTTCAAATTTCACATATTCGTGCAATTCAGTATAGTATATGCATCGAGATTTAAAATAAACCAAAAACGGATTTTATTTCTTTACAAACGAAGAAATAATCTAATCGACAAAGTATTATTTAATGGCGAAATAAATATTATGACTTTCTTTGATATCTTTACATTACAACAGCAGGTTTGATAATTACAATGCTTAATGGAATTTCTGCAGCAATAAGTAATTTTTATGAGTTTTTTTTTCTCCCGAGAGCTTTCCTCTAAAAGTCAAAAACAAACTTCCGAATACTCCCATTGATTGTTCATTTTGGTCTAGGATCTATCCGCTTTTGATAGTTAGAAGTAGGACAGCTATTGATTTTCCTGTAATCCTCTCATTACAGATAGACCTAAATCTATTATTTTCCATCCTCAACATCCTACAAGACAAATTTAGTGGGAAGAAACAATTCTTATGTATTGATTAGTATTAGTGACAAGCTTCGCTCTTTTCATACATTGAAAATGACTTACAATGGTTGTAGAGGATAATTATAAAGCCTATTACTAATAAAGAAAATTCATTCAACAAACTACTCTAGATAAAAACAAAATAATTTTTTATTCTGATTTTTATAAAATATTTTTTGCAAAAACTCAATACATTTCAACGTGTTCTTCTTTTACAGTTCTGAGAAGATTTAGACTCAGACGATTTTCAACTTCACGCCAAGCACTAGAGCAGGCAGAATTTACCTTCCGGCTGGTGAATATTTGATCATAATACTCCTTACATGGATATAAACTCTCATATAATGCCTTAAGTTTTATTAAATACTGATTAGCCCCCCGAAAAAAATCATTTCTTATCTTCAAAGAAAACTGTATTAAATTTATTTTCCATCCCCGGATACACGCTGATAAAATAAAAAACTGATTGCTCATTTGCGACATTACATATAGAGCTCCCTAGATATACAATCTCAAATATTTTTAGGTAAAATAAAAATGCATCTGGAAATTTCTTCTTGAAACCTTTCTATTTTTAGCAATGAATGTTTATTACTTTCTTCTATATCTAATATATAGAAGAAAGTATTGGTTTCGTGAAAATTTTCGAATGTCGAATTTTGACGGATTTGCACGTTTTGAGGTGCTCTGAGTCAATTTCGACCATTTTTGGAAAATGTCTGTCTGTCTGTGTGTCTGTGTGTGTGTCTGTGAGTCTGTATGTGTGTGACCAGTTTTTGTGGCCGCGCTAGAGCAAAAACTACTGAATGAAATCGAACAAAAATTTTTGCACATATGTACCACCATGTGAACTGGTGCACCTGACTTTTTTTAGCGAATTCCTCCAAGGGGGGTGGAGCAATCGCATGTGTTCTGCGCGGGGGTGATTGCTATATCTCAGGAAGTAACCGGCGGAATCAAACGAAAATTGGTCCATAGGTAGACCCTACTGAGTACAGGTGTTGATTTAATTTGTTTGTCAATATCTCCAAGGGGGGTGGAGCAATCGCACGTGTTCTGCGCGGGGGTGATTGCTATATCTCAGGAAGTAACCGGCGGAATCAAACGAAAATTGGTCCATAGGTAGACCCTACTGAGTACAGGTGCTGATTCAATTTGTTTGTCAATATCTCAAAGGGGGGTGGAGCAATCGCACATGTTCTGCGCGGGGGTGACTGCTATATCTCAGGAAGTAACCGGCGGAATCAAACGAAAATTGGTCCATAGGTAGACCCTATTGAGTACAGGTGCTGATTTAATTTGTGTGTCAATATCTCAAAGGGGGTGGAGCAATCAAAAGTGCTTATTTTGTCATTGCACCTACTGTATCTCGAGAAATATTGCTGCGATTTGAATGAAATTTGGAATAACACTAACCCAATATGAAAGCAAGCATCGATTAAATTTTGGCGCCAATCGCCCCAGGGGAGGGTGGGGTGATTTTTGCGCTTAGTCAACAATGCGAAAAATTAATTCATTAAAAAATCGCTTTCACGCTATTTAATTATCAAAACAGCTGAAAACTTTCAATGATTTGAAATTTTTAACTGTTGCCAATTTCTTTTTACTAACAAATAAAATGTTTGCAATTTATCTAAACAAGACTTTTGCAATGATTTCCAATTTCGCTCATTGATTCTGCATTTGCAGGGTTATTACGATAATTGGGAAATTGGAGCTGTCTCCAATTACTCGGGCGAGTACGTATTTTATTTTGTAACCGGAATTCATAAGATAGATATAGAAGAAAGTTTCGTGACGGCCACGACAGCTAGTTTTTTATTTTAGTGTTGATGTTTAAAAAATTCTTTTTTTTTTTTTTTTTCCTGATATTATTTCTGCTTCTGTTTCAGTAGCTGTTTCATCATAAACATTCTTAACTTGGGTGAATCGTAACGTATCATTTAGCACAGCTTTAATAAAAGGGCTAGCGAAAGACAAAGCAATAATATACTCTCGAAAGAGATAACAAAACGTTAATCCTAACAAAAACTTCCATCTCTTTAGAGAAGTCGTTTTACCGGCTCTTGCACACTAAGCTCAGAAATTCTCTTAAATAATTTATTGACAAACTGAAGATTTACATAATTTGGAGCACGGCAGCTTAAAGTAAAAGAATCCGGGAAGTAATGATTCAACCTTTGAATAAAAAACAAAGTTCCAGTACCATGAGTCAAATTCATGCAGAGATTGTATTATATTCAAAAAAGTTCATTTACAGTTTCTTTCTTACCACAAAAACGTAATCATGATAAGAGCTCTCACCAAAGAGAATGATAAATGATTTCAGTAAATAAAAGAGGAAAAATATATTCTTAAACAGAAAAATCCCAGCAGAAAAATGATAATAGCTCGCAGAAAAGTAGATAAAGTCTCTTAATTAAATAAAATGGCATTCATATGGAGTTTAGTTAGTTTTGAGAAACAATAGAAATTCAATTGATGTGATTAAATGTAACAGATCAGTTAATTCGTATATTTTCTCGTGGTAGAAAATCAATTGCTTTAGAAGCTTTGTGTTCAAATGCAAAAGTAAAGGTTCTTTTTTGTTTGTAATAATTATTTCTCCCATCTCCATAATACCTTGCATCATTATGGTGCGGTAAAATGCTCCGCAGTACCAATGCTTTACATTTACATATGGATCTGATTCAGAGACGTGCCGTCTGGGTAGGCAAGGTATGCAGTGCCTACCCATGAAGAAAGCATACCGATTTAAATGACATATAATGACTGATTGAATGATATTAAGGCATTAAACAGCGAATATAGCAGAAAAAAAACGAAAATTTTTATTTTTCTTCCTTAAAAAAGCATCGACTACCGCTGCTTTTCAACCACTGTATCTATTCTATGCATAACTTGACTGCGTCATGCGCAGAACCATACCTGTGTAGTCTGTGGCGTTTCTACTGTTTAGCAGGGGCTTAGGAACGGGGGAGCTAGGGGAGCTCTGGCTCCCCCTTGAATATTTCAAACCGGCTCAGCTTCCCGGAAAAAATTTCTTTACTTCAACATCTTGTAGCACATTTTTTTCTACAAACCTGTTTTCAAATATTTGACCTACTTTTCCTGGGAAATTTCCACAATATCGCCAAAAATCGTCAAAAGTATTTTGTTAAAAGTACCATTTGAAATATTTTCTATCAGAGAAGTTTGAGATTTCCTATTCCATCTCAAACTTTCCATCTTAAACTTTCGTATTCAAAATGCAAAAGTGTAGTTAAACTTGTTATGTTTTTGAGGTCTGTAAATGGGCGAAAAGTGTGTCTTGCCCCCCTTCCCCCCTAGAAAAAGCAAAGATCCGGAATTGCGCCAAGCTTCTCCTGTTTATTCAAAGTTATTACGCCACTGCTGTTTAGACGTCTTGACGGGGGCAGTCTTTTGTACAGTACTGTTGAATGCTTGCAGTTTGCTTTCTCCATTGTCGTGTTTCCTTTTTCATGAAATATAGAATTTTCAAATGTTTTGTGTGTTTTTTTTTTTTTTTTTTTTGTATCCCGCTTTTTCGTAAGATCAAGTTGAAACTGTGTCCAATAAGGATATGAGACACTGTCGGCCCCGCTGAAATGAATACTGTCGGCTCCAAGAAATATTATTCGATTAAGCGGGGTATTTGATTAAGCGAAGATCTTTAATACTGCGTCTATGGCACGGGAAATATTCGGTTCCAGAACATTTTATTCGTTCAAGCGGGGTATTCGTTTATCCGTTACCCGATTAGGCGGGGCCGACAGTAAATAAGTTATATACATATATGCAGGCGAATATTCCTGCATATATGTATATAATTTGCATAGTAAGTGAACTTCTTTCATATTCATATTATTTTATTGCTTTTTACATTTCATGCGTTTTTAAAGATATACATTATTCCACAAATCTTCGCATCTGCCTACCCTAGGCATTCATTGACAGCACGTGCCTGATCTGATTATACTTGTGTGCTTAGTTATTTAATTAATTTATTCATATATTTACTAATTTATTTTTATATTTTATTGACGTGCAATATTTTTCCATGTCAAAAAACTGCTGGTCCCTCCCTTGAATTGTAAGCTTTTAATTGCATCTCATTTCAAATGGTTAAAATCTTTTATTTCATTTTTTTCTGGCTCATCGCGAAGTACATGTATTTATTGATTAGATCACAATATTAAGTTTTTGCACTGCATCTCCTCCGCCCAGCAGTTACTAATATAGGTGCCATTTTTTCAATAAAATTATGTAGTAACGCTTTTTAATTTGAAACTATTGAAGATTTAAATACCAATAACAACATATTTTGCAAAAAAAAAAAAGATGATAGATCGTAATTGAAAGTTTTGGAGAAATATCTGTTCCACAAAGATAGGCTAATGTAAATCACAGTACCGCTGCTTTACAGGAGAGCGTAAAAAAGTGTCTAATGCATACAAAAGGTGGGGTTCGTATTCTTATAGTAACACAGGTAAATGATTATCTAAAAATGTATTAATAGCATTATACGTTGTTATGGCTCAATGTGGAATAAGCTCCTGTACACAACGCAGCAATAACCTTTATTTTTTTTCAATGGTAACAACCGTAAAATTGTCATTTTTGAACTTACGTTAGTCTGATTCTGAGGTACAGATATATACCTCACAGTCCTCATTATAATATTTTACTACTCGATATCGTCTCTTGGAGTGATAACGATGACAAGTAGAATTAATCTTGCATAAATAAAGACATTTTGATGAAGTGAAACATTTTGAGAGAGAGCAGTGGTGGCCCGATCTGTAAGGCGTCGGACTCGTGACAGTAGGGTCCCGGGTTCGATCCTAGCTGATCAAAGATCCACGTTCTTCATCAATAGTGACTGGAGGACGTTAAAAATGCTAGTGGTCAAAGTCTTCCAAGGAAATTGATACCTCTGGGAGTAATGGACTAGGAGTTTGCTCAGCTTCTGGTCTGGATTTAAAAAAAAAAATTTAAAAAAAATAACAGAGCTCTCTTCAGGGCCCCATCCAACTGGTTTCACCGCAAGCTGTAGTAGGTACGGGAGACCCTGGAGTGAAAAGTGGAGTAAAAAGTGACTGGCCGACAGGCTTATGCTATTATTAAATAACATAGGCTTTTAGCTTTAAAGTTGATAATGTCGAACTGATAAGTTTAATTGTATTAACTAAAACTTGTTAATTCAAAAAACCTTCAACATTATAACATTATGGAATTTAATAAAAGCATAGCATGGTAACTCAAAGTTACTTATATAATAAGAAAATTTAGGTCACTTCAGAAAACCTTTTTTTATGTAAAATATTGCTTCAAATAGCACGATTTATAAATTTTGATTTCTGAGACTAGCCTGATTGTGCTAAAGGAGCAGTTTATACGGTTTCTAATTAATGTAAAGCCCCAGATTTAAATATAATTGGACATTTGGTAAACGTTTCTCTTTTTCGCTCAATTTGTATAAAAGATGTGTTTGAGTCCTAAAAAAATGCTTAGATTCAAGAAAGAAAAAAACTAACGGACTTTACTTTGAATCCCTCCAACTAAGCACAAGAAAATCAGTAAACAGCAAACGAAGTTCCTAAAAATAAGGTACTTTTTGTGTTTTTACTGAGTACGTTTATAAAGTAGGAAAAAAATCATTCATTTTTGAAAGATCTTGTCCAATCTTCACCAATCAGTTTTTTTCTGTAAGCCGGTTCCAAAATGCCTTTTTTATATTATCAATATTTCAGAAACATAAATCCTTTTTCATTTTATCCCTTAACTCATTCAAACTGATTTCTGAGAAATTTTTTCCGAAGATGATAAAGAGTCCTCACTTTTATATACTATTTCCGTGTTCAACGATACACTTGAATTATTTTACTTCTGATTACTCTTCTACGAAATTCGTGGCTGAGTTGTTTTAAGTAGAAACTTTTTTTAGGCCTATTTTCAAAAAATTCTGCTTTGTTTTACGAATACTGTAAAAAATGGGATTTCGAAGGAAGTTGTCATGAAAATAGAAAAATGTACCTTCTAATCGAATCAAGAAGTTCTTTTTTTTTCTTGGGGGGGGGGGGGGTATTGTACCAATGCCGTGTCCATTTTTTAAAAATCTGACTGAAATTGCTTTTGACTTGATACATGCTTAGTATTTCAGTAATTTTTCGTTATTTGAGGGCCTTGTGACAGTCTTTAAAAATCATGAATATTTTCCACTCCATCTTAATCAAATATACCTTTTTCACTCTCCGAAAGCTCTCATAAAAGTGAAAGACATTAAAGCAATTAATCGCGAGATGGCCAAAACAATTTGTTTTAAATTGAAGTTGCCAACACTTGACTTACTAAGATGAATGGAAAAAAAAAGAACAATGTAGAGTCATTCCATAGTGACTAACGTAACATTCAGAGCTGATTTTGTAACTGTTTTTACTTGTAACTTAAAGGATAAAAAATATTTTTTAGTTATGCTGGTGGATTTACAATGTACATGGTATCTATGTATCATTTCTGCTAAGAATTTAAAACAAAATTACTGACAGTAGATATTTTTTCAACCAAAATAGCAGCGTGACTAACGTAACATTTTTGCAACCCTGAAAATGAATGCTCATGTTGTGAGGCAAAAATTTCTCAAAGTTAAGCAAGTGTTAAAAATTGAATGATATATTTGAAAAATGTGTAAAGTTGGCTTTTGAAAACATAAAACACATTTATTAAATCTTAATTTTTTTTAGTCTTAAGTGTCACTTTTACTCAAGATGGAGTGTGACTAACGTAACCATCGAAAAACAAGCAGTAAACACACTACAAACTATTTATTATGGCTAATCTCAGTGATAATTACAATACTTTTTCAATTTTTTAACTTCTTATGTTGTATGATTTTTATTTATTTATTTATTATTTTTTGATACTTTTTTCACTTCGGTATTTTTTTTTCTTCGGCTGAGGTTGACATTTCTATGGAATGACCCTGTACTAGGAAACGTTTAATCCAAAGTAACGTCAGAAAAACTGCTAGTGAACGCAATAATTAGTCTATGATTCACACAAATAAATTTCTTACATCTTTCTTTCCTTCAATATAAAGCAGCATGCAATGCCTAGACAAAGGGAGGAGATGAACATTGAAGTTAATCAAATATAAACGATATTTCGCACTCATAATTATATGAGTGGATTTTATAAAATATTTTTCCAATTTTTTTTTTACCTCTAAACAGAAATAATTTGCTTCAGATGTAAAACTCTTGAAATTTGAGCTCTTCTCAAAAAGAAAATGGAGTATTTCTAAGAGTTTAATTTAAATATCGAGCTAAATACATAAAGCGTATTTTGGTAACTGTAAAGAGTAAATTAAAATTTTAGTCATATTAATAAATTACAAAAAATACTTTTTCTAGAATTCTCTTAATAATCCTTTTAAATGTACGTTATTAATATTATTCGCTTAGGTTATCGCTGATCTATGAAATAACATGCAGTAACAGTAAGAGTCCTATTCAAAGTCCCAGAACCGCATTAATGTTTATTTTAAGCAACCAAGCTTAAGATAATTAAAGTGATGACATTTGCACATTTCCTCAAGAGTACTTATGTTTTGAATTCGTGGGGATCCGTTGGAGTATTTGAAGATAGAGTATTTGTGTGAAAAGTATTGCTGAGGTTCATGGGGAAGTCTTCGATGTGTCGTTCTTTTAATTGCTGCAGATATTTTATTTTATTTTATTTTACGCCTCTTAAAGCAATTTGTTTAGAGTTTACTCGTAGGGCCCTGCTCCACATCAGCGGAAAACGCGAGCGTGAAGCAGAAACGTAAAATGGATTAAATAGTGTTCCTATGGAAAGTACCCGGATTTTTGGTTTCTGCCTTCGGTTTCGGTCGCGTTTTCCGCTGATATGGAGCAGGGCCCTTAGTGCGCTTCTTTTTTTTCACCCATGATTATTTTAAAGCGGGGGATTAATTTGGAATAAAAAGAATTTCGAAAATTAAAAATTCTTTTTTTTGCAAGTTATAGCCAAGCATACTATTTTTGAGTATATACATATAACTGACTTATCTAAACTCACATGTTCACATATGTACTGTAAAAGAATTCCGAAAGGACACAGATTATTTCTAGGTACCTTTCCGTAATTTTACGGATTTCCACTATTTTCCTGTTAAAACCAAGTATTTTTGTGAAAAGATTTCTTGAATTGCTACATGTTGCATGAAAACAGACTTCTTACTGTTGAGAAAAATATATTTTGCTTCCAGGTTTAAAAAAAAAGAGCATTTTTTTTCGCATTCAGCACGATTACGGCCCGGCCAGAGCACTAGAACCCCTGAGAAGGGCAGAGTGTAGTCCTTGGGTGCTATGTTTACTAGAATTTTAGGCAAAAAAGCAATTCGCTATTTGCTTGCCATTCTGCATTAGCCTTTTCCACACTTGATAAAATTCATGTGGCAGCTTTCCTGGAAAATTAGGATGGTACCAAGCCCATACGAGATACGTTTCTTAAAAGGTATTCCAAAATTTATTCCAAAACGAGATCAGTTTATAGGGAAGGTTTTTGTTCTCATCAAGGAGAGGTTGCAGGAAAGTTATCGACTTTTAACGGGAAACTTTTATCTTTTTTCCAGAGATGTTACTAGAAGAATTAAGACACATTAGCGACCCATTATTTTCTAGGAATATCTTTGAACAGAAAAATGCCCGATTTGTTGCAATAACGTTACAGGTGTTTTTTGGGGAAAGTTTCCGAATTCCTCAGGAAGATTAGTAACTTATACTGGGAAACCTTCCTGAATTTTCCCAGGTATATTAGAATTAAAAAATGGGCACATTAGCTGCCCATTCTTTTTCAGGCACGCTTTGGATTTTTTTTTTTACTGCTTAAGGGGTTACAGTACCTCAAAAATGACCAAAAGACCAAAAAAAATTTTATTGCTTATTTCAAAAGTAAAAGCTATTTAAAACACTCAGAAAAAAACAGCATTGCTCTAGCTAAATTATTTAAAAAGTTATGAGTGACTTTAGGGCATACATGCTATGTGTTCTAATGGAAAAGCCAAACTTTAAAGTGCTTTTTCTCGGTGATCAGTTTTTAGTGTTTCTATGTTACTAGAAATGCTAAGGAATTTTTTCTATTAAAGATATAACTTTAAAGCAATATTTTTTGCACTCAGGATAATATATTTAACAAAACTGTGCATGGAATAAGCATTTTATAAATTACAAAAATTTTTAGGGTTTGTTAAACCTCGAAGAACAAAATTTTCTAAGAATTTTTTACATAAAAGGTCACAAAATATTTTCTAATCAAAATATAAGAAAATGAATGCACAGATTTGTTGAGGTTTTCCTTGCGATCATTTTGCAAAAAGAAATTTTGAAATTAGTGCAAAAACAAAAAAGCCTTAGGGTTTTAAAAAAACTGAAATTTTCTTACATTTTTCAAATTTTCAAAAAAAGTTTTCAAAATTTTTGATATTTGAAAATAAATTATTGATTTTTAAACAAGTGCAGAAACAAATATTTCAAAGAATTAACTTTTTCACTTAAATTAAAGAAATTTGTTAGAAAGGTACTGTAACCCCTTAATCTAAATCTAAACTACTTGAAAATGAATAAAAAAAATTCCTTAAGACACTATATGCCTTACTTGTTGCGGATTATGTACTTCAGCGTCTTAACCTGTCTTGTAAATTATTTTCTTGAAAGTGTTTACTGAAGCATTTCAAAGTTATGTCTTATAAAACTATGTCGTTGTAGGCATACTTATTTTCTGAAATCTAGAAGTAAATATCGTTTTTTATAGCAATGTTTTTCCTACATAGAATTTTTCAAATAACTTTATAGTATTGTTTTCTCCACGGCACCATCTTCCAGGGGGAGAAAATGTTGCAAAAAAGTCAATATAGTGCTAATAAAATACACCACGATACCGGGGAGATCGTTATCCGGTAATTACTCTGTGTTTAAAGAAACATTCCATTAGTCCTGATGAAATCTATTCCAATGTCTTTATCTTTACATCGTCTCAATATAGGGAGCCTCCACGTAGCCATAAAAGCAGACGATGTCACCTGCCTATTGTTTTTTCGTCCACCCTTCATTTTGGGATCGTTCCGGGCTGAGGATTTTATGGCGGGCATTAGCATTTTCATGGCCTTCTGAAGGGCAATTTAGATGAAGAGATCGTCAGTTCGGTAATGGCTTCTCTTTCAATAAGGCATTAATGACAGTTCCTTATCTACTAAAGAGGTCACGGGGAAAGCGTTTTGGATTCGAGAATAAAAGAAAGCGGTCTGTTCAAATGATAGTATTTTTTAAATAATTAAGATCTTTAAAGTTGTATTTTATAAATTTTAAATTTTATCTTTCTGAGACATCTGCAACATACTAACTCAAAGAAATAATAAAAATAAAATTTGTTGTTGGTGGTTGTGTTGCTCATATCACTTCCTGCACAGTACCATCACAGCAAGTCCATGAATCCGTGGTCGGTAGTAGCGCGCTACAAGTAGCGCAACTACTGTAGTAGCTACATTTTTCAGTAGTTTGTAGTGCAGCGCACTACTTAAAAAGAAAGTAGAGTAGTGAGTAGCGCGATGCAAAAAAATTGCAGTTTGTAGCGATTTCTGGAAACTACTTTTAAATTAAAAAAAAAAAATAATAATAAATAAATGAAAAAAAAAAGAAAACGCAGGAAAAAACAAGGTTAATTGGCTCTGACTGCTGCAAATCTTGCACGAGTACACTAGTGGACGCAATGAGAAATAAGAACCATAAAAATATAAGCTGATCTTAGATACATCATTTTGAAGAAATACCTTCTATCTGTTTGATGTCATTGGTTTATTTGGCATAATAATTTTTATATTCCTTCAATTAATTTTCATGTTCCTAAATATTCTCTGGCAAAAAATTTTTTTTAAAAAATATAAGGTTGAATTCTTTCAATCTTTCAACGTTTGAATCCTTTCTTGTGGCGAATATTCGTAAAAATTGTAAAAAAAATCTAAAAAAGACACATTTTAGCAAAAAAAAAAGGAATAAAAAGGAAAAGTAACAAATAAATTCAAAGATAATTCCTGGTTCTATTCCATATTCAAATGAGTTAATTTATTAATGTAAACCACTTTTCGAATTTTTTCGGTCAATTCTCAAACGGGGTGTATGCTTTTTATTTATTTATCTTTAAAAAAGTAGCGAAGTAGCGACTACAATTCAATAGTAGTTTGTAGTCGCTACATTTAAAAATAAGTAGTTGTAGTTGTAGTTAACTACATTTATAACAAAGTAGTTGTAGTTGTAGTTCGCTACAAAAGAAATGTAGTTTTTACAACCACTGCGCATGAACCGATAATTGAAGAGAGAAAAAAGAAGTAAATCAGGTACTGAGAGCACGTAGTTATATTTTTAAATAAAATGAATGTAATTTAACACACATTTAAGTCGCAAAATATCAGGTAACTTTATTATCTTTTTTTTTTCTTAAATTAAATAGAGATTCTTGAATAACTATGACATTATCGTCATACCGTTACCAGAAGCTTCTCCGGGGACTTGAGACAATTTTTACCAACACTGAGGGAACTTTAATTTTCCTCCCCACCGTTTCGCTGACTTAAAATCAGCAACTATAGGGTGAGTTCTGGTAAGTGCGTCCACGGGGTAAGTGCGTCCACTGGGAATTATACGAACACTGTTCTGAAATGGCTTCTGCAACACATCGACTATGTTAGATAACTGTCTAATGATAATTTTAATAGGTAAAATTCAGGCCTGGATTCAATAGACGAAACACAATCAGAGACAATTTGAATGTCTTCAAAAAAACTCTAAAGTAAAGATTGAGAAGGTTTTGTTTCAGTTTCTCTTGTAGTCATACCAAGCAATTGAAGTCAAGAAATGCAAGTTGTTTCTTTTGAGTAATAGCTACTAATAACATACATGGGGTATTTTGATCAAATACTCTAAGTAAAATTTGTTTATATGACGGTACGCACTTTCCCTTTCTTTAAAGTAAGGTGGGGGTAAGTGCGTACCATTTTGATGGGGCAAGTGCGTACCACTATCATGAGGCATATGCGTACTATTATTCGGAGCAAGTGCGTACCATTATGATGAGGCAAGTTTGTACCATTACGTGGAAAATCCGACTCTCGTAATTCACCTTTAATTTTGCTTATAACTCTTTTATAAGCCGATTATAAATCCGACGTCATTTCCATCAAGTGTTTATATTTACATTGAATGCGGCGTAAGATTTCAATTTTATTCAATATCTCTGAAATATATTGGCTTTTAAGTATCAGTTAGTACATTTTTCGTTGAAAATAGCGATCATAAGCTATACTTAATTTAAACCAGAATCACAAATTAAGCAAAAATTGAAATTAAGTGAAACACTTAATGAGGAACCAACTGATTCAAAAAACGAAGGTGAAATAATGAATAAATTATATTTAAGAAAATTAAGAACGCCTTGTAAAAAACTATTTCAATGTACAAGAAAAAAAAAGTACAAGTATCATATCATGATCAATTTTTTTTTTTTTTTTTTTTTTGCTCTTTATTTTGTGTTTTTTCTCACTTCTGCTGATTCTAATAAGAAAAATATTAAAACCGTATTTATTCAAAAAAAAAAAAAAAACGAATTGTTCACTCAGGTCACCTAACGATCTACCATACAAATAGAATTAAAGAAAATCACAGAGGTACGCACTTACAACAATGCTATTGGACGCACATATCTCATTTTACATTTAAGAAGGGGTAAGTGCGAACCCTGGCTTAAACGCAGACTGTTTAATGTATTAAACCAAAATAAACTATGTATACTATAAGTGATTATTACTAAATAAAAACAACTTACATTTGCTCACTTGGTCTTATTAAAAGGACAAAGGAAGAATCACAAACACAACTCTCTCAATCTTCAAATCACAGTTGTTAGTAAGACACGTGGGATATCACTAATTGCATTTCATCCATGCAAGCAAGTGCTGATATCTAGTATTAAGAATTATCCCAAGTCAACTACCTAACATACTTAATGTGTGCCAGAAGTTTTTTCCTGCTCATATTCACATAATTTAAGGTGGACGCACTTACCCCGCTAGGTAGGGAAAGTGCGTACCTTAGAATAGGTGTCATAAACTAGGTCACAAAACCTATGCTTATGGTTTATTTGACACATTATATGCTTGAACATCTTAGTAAAGGATCTGGAAAGAAAACTAAAAAAAAATTGTGAGTGTACAAGATTTTTCAACGGAGCAGCATCCTTGAGAACATGAACTTTGAAAAAAAGGGTACGCACTTACCAGAACTCACCCTATATCTTAAAAGGGGAAAACAAGAAAGAAGAAAATTTCGTGGTGGCAAATCGGCTAGGACACCTATGCGAGTGAATGTGAATCAGTCAATGCAGTGGTATCATTTCCTAAATGTTAACTATCAGTTTCATTTCCCTTTTTGGACTGGTTGCTCTACAGAACTCGCATGACTGGAAAATTGCCCATACGAAAAGCTTTACGAAAATGAATTAAAAGCTTCAGAAACAAAATAAAACGGCTTATTTTGATCAGAAAATTTTCACCCGTTTTCATGTTTAAACTTGAACTGAGAACAAATTCTTATTATTTAATACTACTTTTAAAGCAAACTAATAAAAAAGTAGTTTAATAAAACTACTTTTAAAGCAATTTTATTTTAATGAAAGAAAAAAAGGGAAAAACTGGATTATTTTCCCCCGAGCAGTTTAAGTATGATCTAAGAGAAGAAGGAGAAAGGGTATAAGAGACCACCTTCAGAACTTGCTTTCTTTTGTATTTTTGTTAAAAAAGAAAAAAAAAGAAATGTCTACAATGTAAAAGAAATTAGCTACGAGGGTTTATAATTTTAAATTCTGCTCGGCGGGTTGATAACAGCAATTTATCAAAGTTGATGAATACTTATGTAAGCTGTCAAGTCTTAATTCTCGAAGCAGTCTAAAGCTACCCATTACTAAGACATCGTACTAAGCAAATTGGATGCAAGAATTAATAATTTTATATATTTTTACATAAAGCTTTATCTAAAATTGAGTAAAATATTTTGAAGAAATGTTAAATCTTTGTTCAAGATATCTTCATTTTCTTTAATTTATTACCTATTAAGTTTCTTAAAAACGATTTTTGGAATGTAATCCTTTTCTTGTTGACTTTAATAGGAATAAGGTTTG
Source organism: Uloborus plumipes (assembly GCA_038373865.1). Classification (NCBI taxonomy): domain Eukaryota; kingdom Metazoa; phylum Arthropoda; class Arachnida; order Araneae; family Uloboridae; genus Uloborus; species Uloborus plumipes. The sequence continues at coordinate 14,283 of JAXGGA010013363.1, read as the reverse complement.
ATCTTATGAGTAGAATATTTTTGGATATATTTTCCTTTTAATTTAGCCGAGAGATATTTTTAGGTAAATGTTTTTTGCCAAACTCTGAGTGGGTTTTATGATCCTGTTAGCACGCCTCATTGGTAATTAATTACTGTTAAAGTATTAAAAAGCTTAATGCCAAAAACAATATATAAAACCGATTCATTGGAGCAAAGATGTGTGGAATGAAAAGCAATTAAATAAATATATAAATAACTACATAAGAGTAAAAGGTATTGTGACTCATTCGCATTTATTGGTGATGAGTGTACAAGTTCCTAATAAAAAAAAAGTTAGTGTTGCAATTTCTAAAGAAGAATACAATTGCAGAGTATAAACATATGTTAATGAATAAACATACACTGCTCGACATTGAAAATGCAACACCAAGAAGGAGTGGTCAGAAATTCATGCAAATTTTACCGTAGACGCACGTCACTGAGTTATGCAAATGATATGAAATGCGCAGCTCTCCGACCCACGTGAAGTAAGATATAAGAGAATGAAGTTGAAAAGTGGGCTATGTTCATGTTGGTTTTTTTGCCAGACTAATTATCGGAGAAATTTGGTTTTTGTCTCGAAGGATATGTGTGATAGGAGGAAATACCACGCCGACCTCAGCGAAGACACTTCCAACGTATAGACGACTTTACAAGGGGTATGGTGATCGGACTGAGAAGGGGAGGTTGGTCCATACGTCAAATTGCAGCTGACACCCACATGGATGCAAGCACTGTGCATCGGCTGCGTCGGAGATGGTTGGAAAGAGGAAATGTAGCCACATTGAGGGGTGCAGGTGCAGCCAGAGTGACGTCAGACCGCTTGGATCGACGGATTCACCGACAAGCTGTGGCGGACTCGCAAGTCACTTGTACGTCGATTCTGCAGCACGTGCAAGGTACCCTGGATGTTCCTGTGTCGACCAGAACCATTTCCCGTCGACTGGTTGCACGTGGCCTGCAATCACGGCGCCCGCTAAGAAGACTGCCATTGACCTCACAGCACAGACTCCAACGTTTGGAATGGTGCCGGACCAGAGCGACGTGGATGGCAGAATGGCAAACCGTAGTGTTCTCAGATGAATCCCGCTTCTGTTTGTCCAGTGATAGTCATCGCATACGTGTGTGGCGTCGACGTGGAGAAAGATCGAATCCGGCAGTAACTGTGGAACGCCCCACAGCGCGACAACGTGGCATAATGATTTGGGGCGCTATTGCATACAATTCCGTATCACCTCTAGTTCGTATTCGGGGCACTATGACGGCCCAACGATATGTAGATAATGTACTGCGGCCGGTGGCAATCCCCTACCTTCAGAGTCTGCCAAATGCAATTTTTCAACAGGATAACGCCCGGCCTCACAGTGCTCGAATTAACCAACATGCTCTACGAGGTGTACAGATGCTTTCCTGGCCACCATACTCTCCTGACTTGTCCCCAATCGAACATGTGTGGGACGTGATTGGACGCCGTTTGCAGAACCTGTCACTGCCTCGTTCAGAGGACGAACTGTGGCAAATGGTTGAAAGGGAATGGAGTGCCATCCCTCAGGACACCATCCGCAGGCTTATTGACTCCATGCCTAGACGTGTTTCTTCGTGCATCGCTGTCCGCGGTGGTCCTACTTCTTGCTGAGCCGACGCCGTCCTCGCTCTAAATTTTGTTTATTTATTTTGAAATAAATATCACTTATTGTTCCATGCTGTCTCTGTCTTCTTACCAAATTTCATCAATTTCTGACCACTCCTTCTTGGTGTTGCATTTTCAATGTCGAGCAGTGTACGTTCAGAGCAAATTTGAATGCACTTTCCTTTTGAAAGGGGCACATTCGGAATGCATTTTAGTGCATATTCAGGCAATGGAAACACCATTTCGGAACTAAAGTGATCTAAACGTGTTTCCAATGTTTACTGGTTATTTGCAGTGTGAAATTAAATATATATCTCTATTGTAATTACATTGACGGTCTGTAAAGGAAAAATATTGCCTACTAATCACTTTTCAAGTTGTTAAAATTTGTATATTTACTCGTAGAGTTTATTGCTTCACATGTCACATCACTTTTAACACATAATTGGCTTTAAAATAGTATGAATTAAGTCATTAAAAATGTTAAAATATAAAATGTATTTCATTGCGGTAACAAATAGTTAAAGAAAAGTTGTTCTCATTGCAATACTATTAAATTATAAGTCAATTAAGGACTCTAAATATTCTTTTTAGTAGCATAAAATAACAATAAAGTTCAAATTTGATGTATGAAAAATAAATTTCAGATGCGATAACAGTTGCAACGTGGTACTAGTTAAACAAAAAGAAAGTTAATGTGTAGCTATTTTATCTTTACGTAATTTCCTTGTCTCGCAATCTAAAATTGACGTGTAATCTATGCAAAACGAATTAAAAATTAATTGAAGAGTATATTCATTTTCTTTTCAATTAAACTTTTCTACGTATTTCTTATAAATTAATTATTTTATCATTATTCTGTGATAAAATTAATTGCCAATAGAGACAAAATCACATTGCATATTAACGAGAGCAAAAAATGAAAATAAGTATCAAACGACATTGCACCTAAAATAATCCATATTTTATGCTAAGATGAATTATATGAAGTATTCTTTATGATAGTATAATTGGCCTCAAATCATCGAGAGAATAAGGGATACGACAAAAATAAGAAAAATATTAACATAAAATGAATTGATTTTTCTTTTCAATATAGTTGGATCTTAAATAATGTAACCTAAATTCTATCTCGTCGTCATCGTAGCTTACGTTATTTCTTTTCCTTTTGCTTGAAATTGAGCTACAATATCCAAGGAAGTAAGTACAGGGCTACTACAAATTATTCATTTCTTTAGAAACACTATATATCCAAAAGTATTGCTCGCACAACGATGAGGAATACACGAAAACAGCTACTAACTCATCAAGATTTAGAGCTGTGTTAACCAGGTGGTAATACGAGAGCAGTATTTTAAAAAGGGAAATAAAACACGAAAAGCGGTTCCAACCAAGAAAGTATGTCGCCCAGTTTCTGACCAAATTTTATGCAGTAGCACTTGTTCAGTCATTCCGTCCCTTTTCTTGGAATTAAAAAAAAAAAAAAAAAGACGACAGCCTGTGCACCACCTCAGTCAAACGCTGCTTCCTAGTGACTCAAGCTATTGATAGACAGAAAAAAATTCACACATGCGTACGAAGGCTTAAAGTCAGCGTATGCACTTGCGCTTGATTCGTCATTCCTTGAGTTTTTCGTAGAAAAATATAAGATCGGATCTTTTTGTAACAAACCTTGTACCTCAATAGGCGTGAGCATTCACAGTTACACATAGAAAGAAATAAAAGCCTGCCCCCTCCTTATTCAATCCCCCAAAAGAAATACCACATAAATCGCAGATGCTGCCTCCTTCGTATAAAATTTTTATGGGCATGTGCTTGGTTAATAACGTTTCCACATCCTCTACAAATCAAATTATGTCTTTCTTTTTTTGCCATGTAAAGCACCAGGTTACATGAAAACAAGACTACGCTGTATTTTTCAAAAAATATAAGTTGTGTTGAGTATTTAGGCTCTATCCTCGTATTAAGAGCTAAAAGCAGTTGCAAAATAGTATGAGCTCAGAAGATAAGTTACTTATCACAACTTATCATTTTTCAAAACTACTACACAAAAACATCTTCTAAAAAGCGAAATATGATCCTACGTTTGATCAAACAAGTAAGTATCATAGTTAACTATACGACCGGAGTAGCTTTAAGCTTTCTAGGACCTCCTTTTGAGTTTGGTGAATAGCCAGAAGTCGCATAGAGCCGTATCGGGAAAGTAAACAGCCTATTGTACTACTGTAATCTGGTTGTTCGTCAAAAATGTCGAAATCAAGTACGAGAAATGTGCTGAGCAATCGTCACTGAAAGATGTCTGCATCTGTCGAATTGCTTCCACTTAGTTGTTTCCCAAATCCCGGCAAAATTCTATGCATTAGTTGCTCTTGTCATTCCGTCAATTTTCTTGAACTTAAAAATCCGACGAGAGCACTACACTCTAGCTCAATCAAACTCTTTCCCGGCTGCTGACGCAGTTATGAGATAGGAAAAAATTCACTTGCACAAAGATCGAAGGTCAGCTCATACATGCGCACTTGATTCTTCATTATCTTGTTTTCACGAAATAATAATAATAATAATAATAAGGCCGAATACTTCTCAAAAAAATAATTAAAAAGCGATAGCTTTGTGCGTAAATTAGGTAAAATGAGATACAACGTTTGAAAGCATAAATAAGATTAAAAGATTAGAAGGAGGCTGTTGCCTCCGAAAAATGTTTGCCCCTTTTAAAACTTTTAATCTTTTAATCTAATTTGTACTTTTAAACGCTGTATCTCATTTTACCTACTTTTCTAACAGCCTTCGCATGTGTCTTCATCGCGAGAAAGATCATTATATTTTCTAGTGTTAACATAAATCTGTACCTCAGAACCAGACTAACGTAAGTCCATTTTCGTCATTTTTCAGTAGAGGGGAAAAACGATGTATTCAACAATCGTTTTTCCCCTCTACCGAAAAATGACGAAAATGGACTTACGTTAGTCTGGTTCTGAGGTAGTACAGCAGATATGTGACCGAATTGTGCCTTTAATGATAGAAACATGAAACTTGGCACACGTATACTGCACATCAAATGATTTAATTCTGGATACGCGGCCATCTGAGATTTCGTCTATTAGAGTAATGGCAGCCGTCAAACTGCTAAATTTTCGTACATTTTTCGAAATTTCCCCATTTTGACCATGAAAGAGCACGTTTTTGACAAAACATCATATATTACATATTTAAACTACATTAATGTTCCTACAAGTTGATACCAAAATGGACTTCTTAGCTGTAATAGTTTTTGAGATACAGCTTCTCAAAGTTTCACAAATTCTCCAAATTTGAACATTTTTAGTTGATTTCCTTGTTTTATCATATATGCAAATGTCTTTATATTTTCAATAACCTGCATTGTATAAGCAGTGAAGTAAACATTTATTGAATTTAACATTTTAAAGAGGGTGGGAGAAAGGGTAAAGGTTTTGAGTGAGGGGGGAGGCTCCGGTTCACAACCAGAGAACTGATATCCAAAAGAGAGAGGATATTGAAATCCAAAGCTTCCTCTGAATATATTTAGAGTTCCTTCAAACGTTTTTAAATCATGTTAAATGACAACTGTTAAAACTATACAGAGTTATTGTTGTTTCATGCATAAAGAGTGTGCTCCTCGTAATTATAAACTCATGTTTGTGGAAACTGCAACACCATTAAGGACTTACGCGAATAGGCTGAAATTTTCAGCAAATGCAAAGTACGGTATGATCTGCAAATGATTAGAATTTTAGACGCGTAGCGCATACGTACGCTGAGGAGCGCTCCCCGAACGTCGGATTTATCCGAATAAATAAACGGCTGCAGCAAGGCGTGTATGGTTATAGGTGGTTATCTGCTTGTGATAAACGTTAGATGAGACGTTGCTTATGCCTCTTCGACGAAAAAGAGCAAGATTTCAACAACTTACGGAGTTTGAACGGGGGAGGATCATCGGCCTTCATGAAGCTGGATTGTCTTATCTTGAAGTAGCAGCTCGTGTGCAGCGTAACCGCAGCACAGTGATGCGTGTTTAGAAGCAGCGGACGGACGAGTATTGGACAGCTCGGAAATCCGGGAGTGGACCCCGAAAAGTGACGTCAGCGCGCGATGATAGACACCTGATCCGCATGGTACTGACGGACCGTACAGCTTCTTCCAGACAACTGGCAGCACAGTGGTCAACTGCTACAAGTGTTTCAATGTGTGCTTCATCAATTCGTAGACGTCTGATGCAGAGTGGACTGCGCAAAAAGACTCCTTTATAATACAGGATCCCGCTCACGCTAAATTATAGCCACCTGCGGCTACAATGGGCCAATCAGCGTAAAGACTGGCCTGCTGATTGGCAGTATGTTGTGTTTTCTGTCGAATCCCGCTTTAATTTGTGGCACCATGATAGCCGCATTCGCGTCCGACGCTATGCCGGTGAACGCCACCTTCCAGAGTGCATTATCGAACGTCACAGTGGACGAACATTGGAGTCATCGTCTGGAGTGCCATATCATATCACGGACGATCTCAATTGCTACGAATTGTTGGTAGCCTGAACAGCAACCGGGACATCAGTGAAGTTCTACAGCCTCAATCTTCCTTCAAGGGTTGTCTGGCTCTGTATTTCAGCAGGATAATGCCCGCCCTCATGTCGCTAAGACAGTTCAATCCTTCCTTGCATCGCAGCAAATACAGCTTCTTCCCTGCCCAGCGTATTCCCCAGATATGTCGCCGATTGAACATGTGTGGGATTTCGTTGGTCGGCGTCTCGTTCGTGATCCTCGTCTTGTTGCTTCTACAAACGAACTTTGGGTACGCATACAAACAGTATGGAATTCTCTTGATCAGGCAGACATTAAAAATTTGTTTGACTCCATGCTACGTCGCGTAGCAGCAATTATTGCAGCGCGTGGTGGCTACACAAAATACTAATTTCAATATTTTTTAATTATTTGTTGGCTTTCTAAATTTAATCATTTTTTTGTACCACTATCACTCAGGTGTGTATTAAATTTCATTCAACTATGACGATTCCTTCATGGTGTTTTAACTTTCACAAACATGAGTTTATATTTATTATCTTTATCTAAATTTGTAAGCGTCTACTATTGAAGACAAAATTCCATCAATTTTGGTCACAAATCTGTTGCGGATTTCGGACGATTAAAAAAGAACTATAAAGCGCCCCCTAGCGGTAAAAGTTAAAATGCACTTAAAACACACAATGCAATAGAACTTATTAGAAAAGGAAATTAAATTCTATGATTTTTTTCGTAACGTACGCTTAACCTTGTGAATATCGAAACAAAGAAGCACATAAAATATATTCAGAGGTCACCATTTCGAACGTCCGCCATTACTGAAATATTCGAAATCTCAGATGGCCGCGTATCTAAAATGACTCGTAATTATACGTAGTATAGGCACACTAAGTTATATGCTTCTATCATTAAAGGCACAATTCCACTTTTTTTTTTGTCATATATCTGCTGCCCTAAGGTACAGAAATGTATATTTAAAGTTTTTATCATTGTTCTTCATTAAGAAAGAAGTATTATTATTTTTACTTTATTTGTTTATTTATTTAGTTGCATTTTTCCATACATAGATTATTTCCTCTTATTGCAGGAGGTTTTTCCCCGTCAACTGAAAAGTTGTCGCGTTTTCTTTGGAAAGCCATGACTTCATACACTAAGAGCGCCGTTGTCTTTGCGGTCAGTGTGCTTCTCGTCTCAGCTGCAGTGTCCACGGCAGTGGCCAAAGTAGCCGACGAACAGAAGACCATCTATCAAAGTGAACCAGAAGTAAGTGAAAAAAAAAAATCAGTAAGAAAAATAAATAAGAAAGTCAAAAGGGGCAGTAAGACGGTGTTCGATTTTAAAAACATGTTTTAATTAATTATCATGTAAAATTAAGGGATTTAAGGGAACTGAAAGTGAAAAAATTTTTTATTCTTCTATTTTTTTTAATCTATAATATCAATAATAAAATTGATTAATTCAGAACTAAAAGTGGAAAGATATTCGATTTTTTTTAATTAATAAATCGATTAGAAAATTATGAATTTAGCACTGAAATTGATTTTTCAGTTTTATTTTTAGATGACAGAGACATTTTAAAAGTGCGTTCGATTTAATAAAATAATAATAATAATAATAAACTGTTGAATTTCGGAAAGTTTAAGAAAAGCATTATATTTCTCTATGGGTCTATTTTGTCTCCGGACCAGGGACGTCATTTCAAGTTTTTCCAGGGGGGGACAAAGGGTCCGAACACAATGCAATTTCATTGGAAAACATTAAAAACCACGCCCACTTATATGTAAATACATTGATTTCTCTGACGGGCCTGCTCCGGACGAACGTTCCTGCGTAATCTATATACATAAAAGACTACTTTTGTATGCGTATGTCCGGGTAAACTTCAAAACTTCTGGACCGATTTTAACCATTTTTTCCCCGTAGATAGCTGCAGTAACAGGGAGCAGCATAAGCTATAATTTATTTCTAAAAAGCTTAGTTTTAAAAAGTTATTATGGAAAATAGTAAATTTCATATAGTTTCCCCATTAAATGATTAAATTCTCACTCCATTGTTGCAAAAATTTGTTGCCCGGTAACAACAATATTAATGGTGATCATAATGAAAATGTGAACCAAGGCTTCTCTGGAGTAAGTATGAAATTTATTGCTTTCTTAGGATTTTTAGATTCATCTGTGCCAATAATCGCTAACGAGACTAAATAAAAAGATAATTGATTTTGGCAACAGTTAGAGAACAGAAAATGTTTATAGTCAAAAAATTTCTAAGTTAGGTACATAAGATGTTTTCACCAATGTAGTCACAAGGATATAAACTAATGATGGGACTTATTTTACGTGTAATGTTTGGAAATACTTGACTCCAGTGCGAATGATATTGGAAATATATATTAATTTTAATTTACAGTGTGCGGCAGAGAAACTTGCTGAATTTAATTGGATGCCAATTAGCAAGGAGTGGAAAGAGCCGCATTTTAAAGAGAGGGTCCTGAAGTTTGGTTATCTCATAATTTAGTTGTCGCCATGCGTTGGACAAAGGAGCAACGAGCGTTCGCCGCCGAATCTTTCTTTCCCAATAATCTTTCGGTGATCGCCACTCAACGCGCCTTCCAAACTCGATTCAAAATTCAGCCCGTTGTTCCCATTCATGGCTGGAAATCGACTGTTTGTGGGTGAAAACATTCAAGGAAAGTGGGAGTGTGGAAAAAAGAGGCGCAGGAGGTCAACGGATTTCCAGAACCCTAGAAAACGTCGAAAAAGTGAGGGACTCGTTCTTGCGCTTACCCAGGCGTTCGGCGCGTAAACACGCTGCTGCTTTGGGGATTTTTGATTGGGCACTGAGACGAATTCTTCACAACAAACTCCAGTTTCATCCCTACAAACTTGCTGTGGTTCACCAGTTGAGTGATAACGTCTCCTTGAAAGGTGACATACCGTGGCCGGCCCGCTTCCCCGATTTGACACGCTGTGACTATTCTTTATGGGGGTATCTCAAATCGATCGTTTACAACGACAAGTCCCGGACCCTGCAACGCGTGAAGAACAACATCCGTCTTGCTATCACCAACATCCCAGTCGATATGCTCAAAAGAATGCAACAAAACTTCAAATCTAGGGTAGATGAGTGCATCATTAACAGGGGCCGCCATTCTTCCCGATGTAGTTTTTAAATCTGACTAATATAAAAATTCAGAATGGGTACCATATCTTATAAAAAGTAGTAAACTGATACATGAAGTACTTTTCCCTTAGTTGACTTTTCAAGTCTGCAAGTTTCTCCGCTGCACCCTGTACCAAGCTTATAACATTTCCGATTTACCTAAACATTATTTGTAGCTTGAATTTGTATTTAAGGTGTGTAATACAGTTTTTTAGTTTGTACAGACAGAAAAAATTGCCATTGTTTACAGAAGTAGCCATTGTGTATATAGATATGCACTTTAATGGTGAAAAATTCATGAACAAGTGTCACTAAAACACCATACCTGGCAGAAACCCGGGCAGGGCCGGGTACCCGGCTAGTTATCTATACGCCGCGCCGCCTTATAAAATGACAGTATCTGCATCACGTCTACCTTTCTGAACTTCAAATTCAAAGGAGCAAGGAAATCATTTAACTTGATTCACAGAGATGAATAAAATAAATTCATGGTCCGATTAACTTTTACAATGAAATTAATCAACGTCGATGAGAAGAGAGTCGGATTCAGCTTAAGTAAGGACAAAACAACTTCAAACGTAAAATGTAGAATTGATTTTTGTGCTAAAACAATTAATAAAACAGTGAGGAGAGCAATTTCAACCAGTAAATGTATAACTGATTAGTGCAGTAAACCAATCAATAAAACATTGACGAGAACACTTTCAAAACTCAGACAGATCTTTTTAAGAATGGATGGTTTGAGCTGAAACGGTTGTTGAATTAAACAACCAAGCAAATGTTGCTGTGGTCAATACAGAACAACTTTATTCATCCATCTCGAGTAAATGGGAAATTCTTGAAAAAGTGAAGTTTTAACAAGAACAGCTTTCCAAAACGGGCTAAAGATTTTGCAACATTCTTTAGGTAATGAATGAATAAGGAAAACAAAAAATGTATATAAATAGATACATTTTTGGGCATTAGTCCCTCAAATAAAGCCGCAGAATAAAGTAAATTGTTACACGATTTTTATCCTTACAACAAAAGCCTGGGCATTGTCTCAAGGGTACGGAAGGAGTCTGACTGTTTTTGTTGTTGGCTCCTCCAATGAGAGATGAAGGTGACCCCCCAAAAAGTTCCTTGCTCTACAAATTTTACTAACGATTTGGAAAATTTAAAGACAATGTTGCGATTTTGAGATTATCTTTTATTTTTAAGCATGTTTTAATGAGTTTTTAACTGTGCCTAAACATCTTTTTAGTTAAATGCTACGAAGGTATGATAAATTTGCAAGCTAGTATCTTATCATTGGGTAAAATTCTGAATTTCTTTAGGAAAAGGAAGAATTTTTTCCTTCCCGAAAAATTTACTTCAGTTCGTCTCTGACATTAAGCATTTGAAAATAATTTGTCGGTTTTTATATTTTCAGACTATGTACGACGATGGATCCGTTGACAATGCCCTTCTCAACTACCTGTTTGCTCGTCAGATGGTAAATCGCCTGCGAACCCACGTGGATCCTAACGACCTTCAAAGGAAACAACGGTCCTACTGGAAGCAGTGCGCCTTCAACGCGGTCTCATGTTTTGGGAAGAAATAAGAAAGCAATACAAAAGCAACGGAAGACGTTCATCCACGTCATCCGCTAATGTTTAAGCGAGTGACGTGAAGCTACGTCTTCAAACGAGCGCAATATCAACATTGATCTTTAGAAGTAGAATGGTACTCTTGGTTTTAGTTCTTCCTCAACGTTGCTGTAAATTTTCATCTATTGTACCATACGCCATTTTATTTAATGTTATGACTGAAATACGAGATTCTTCTCTAAAAAGAGATGGCGTCACCGTATTTCATTCTCTTTGTACTGGTTTCCAAATTTCCACAGAATGACCATCCATTATGCATCTGTGGCATACAGCCGTTTTGAAGTGTAAAGAGACAAACAAGATAGGCACAAAAGTGCTTGGTTATAGCAACATCTTAAATTTAAAATTATTTAGTTTTCTCAATGTATCTTGTGGAACTTTGCTTATCCGCATCATTGGAGGACAATGACCTCCAGAGAAATCTCTAGAGCAAGCGCTTTCAGATAGAACCACATCGTTCCTTTTTCAGCAATCAAGGCAAAAAGTGCCAACTTTCATTTTGCGTACAATGGAATAAAATAACTTATAATATCTTGGAACTCGTATTTTTTTTACCCCAAATTGTACTTTTTTTTTTTTTAATGCAGCTTTAAGAGCTACGGTTTTTACACTTCAGCAGTACTATCATCGATGTTCTGCTTTAATAACTCGAACCGTCAAAGCACTTATGCCTATAGGCCCATGAGGTTTTTTGCGAAAGCCTAACTACATCTCGCTCCAAGTTTTCTTATAGTTCGGTATCAGAAAGTGCGCTCAAGATATTTGGCACCAAAATCATTCCTAACTGATGAAAATACAAATCTTTAAGGTTGTTGATTAACATTTTAGTACATGGACGTTAAAAAACTTGATACTATTCTCAATCAGTTTAGTAGTTCATATCAAAAAGGCTTTATTAAAAAGCTTAAAATAAATTATTTTAAATCTACCAAGAATCCAGTATCCTCCAAGCATTTCAAAAACGCATGTCAGAGGGGAAAATTGTATTTTAAGGAAGAACTGAAATAATACTCTCTTTTTATAGTATTCTTAGTGAGTTCTAGCTTAGCTCTGTAAATAAAATCTGCAGCTTTGTGTAGCTTAAAAAATCCATTTAAAACTGAAAGTTTAATTTTCAATGATTCCATCTGTTCTTCTTAAAATAATACAGCCATCATTTTTAACAATTAAAACGCAACAGAAAATAAATATTTAAAAATGTGTCATGATTCTCAAATTATTTTTTCTGTGTAAAAGTATTTATTATATTAAACGATTATAAATTTTGTTTAAAAAACAATGGAGTGCGCTCCAAAAAGAAAAGTCGCTACACTGCACAGAACTTTTTCACTGACTTTGAATAGATGAAGCGTTTGTCTAATTTTTCTTCAGACATTCATTAAGATTATTTTCCCCCAAGTAATATTAATGATGAATATTTAATTAGAGGGAGAGGATCCGACATTGGTGAATCTATTATAAAAGTAAACTTAAGAGAAGGTCCAAACAAGAAATTGAGAAACCACAACCAGAAAAGCAACAAAACTACCAACTTAATGGCAAAAAAATTTTATTCAGAAATTAACATCAATACTTGGTAGATACTTTCCGATACAAGTTTTGAAATGCGGTATTGCAATGAATTGTCGTATTCAGGAAATATTTCGAAGTAGATGCAGTGATCATCTGAATTCTGTCATTCACCAGCGAATGTCAGCACTTAACTGTGCCTGTTAACATTCCACCGGTACATTCGTTGGCGAATGTTGACATTGGCCAGATATCGATCTTTCACAGTAACAAAGGAAAACACACTGAAATCTATTACTGGTAACTCAGTACACTTAATGATAAGGAAAAAACTCAATTTTAAAAAAGAAAAATTGCTATGATTTTTCTTTACTCCTTCATTTTTCTTGCTAAATATTTATTTGATCTTATCTTCCTCAAACTAAACAGGGTATAATACTTGAACGAAATGATTTTAAAAAAGTAACAATAATACTTGTTAATGCTAATATACCTTTTTTTGGAAATATTTGATAAAAACATCAACGTGTAATTGAAGGGACAATTTTTGAAGTTCAAGAACGGCTTATAGGGTATTCACACAGAGAAATGGAAATGACAGGAGAGAGAAAATACCATGACTCGAACCGGAATTCGAACCTGGGACCTCCCCATCTCAGTCAGACTTCTCTATCCACTAGACAAGGTGGAAGGCAATTTCAGTATTAACAGATGCAAATAAAACACACACAAATTTCCAGAAATTTAACTATTAACACATGCATTAAAAAACCAAATTTCCAGAAAGTATTTTCATTTTCAAATTGAAAATTCATCAATAACTTAAATTTGCATCATTATTTAAAATATTTCTGTTCCCTTTCTTTGTAAAAGTCGTGAACTTCAGATAATAACCGCTCGATCATGCGAGTATTTTAAAATACATAATTTCTATTGGTATAGTACCTCTTCTCTGCTCTAAATATTTCAGAGCCGTTGTTAGAGCTTGGACACCTTCAGTGTGACGTATAGAATTTGAATCCTCAAAATTCTGACCATCATTTTCAACATCGTTAACATCCAATGAAGGATCGACTGCTTTTATAATTTCTTCATCATTACAAATTTTAAAACTTGGATGATGGTTTTCAACGTCCGAAAACAAAACACCTCGTCTTACTAGGGCTTGCATATTTACGAAAAAAAGGACTTCATTATCAACTCGGTTAAATGAAACTCTACTGTATTGAGAAATAAATGCTCATCTTTGTGCAGAAAATTAAAAAGTAAAAATGACAGCGTTTTCGTGCAAAAAACTTGCAGTTTACTGCGTACACGTGCTTCAGTGTTCCCCTTGATGCCGAAACACATGTATACAGCAATTTGCAGGATCTGTCCACCAAAACGTTGTCATTTTTAATCTTATTGATATTCTTCAGATTGTGTTTAAATAATTTTATGTGAGTATTGAAATTAAGATTAAGAGTTAAAAATTACGTAGAGCACATTATTATTAAACTTTAAAGTAATTCTGACTTCTTCAAGATTACACAGAACTGACCTCTGAAATTCCTTTAACATTCTAGCTTTTTATTTTTTTCAGAATTTTATGACTATCAAAACTATTGTTACGTGGTGTATACGGTGACCTCATCTTCTTTTGAATATCTAACCATTGATCTATTTGCTTCTTTTAACTCACCTGTTAATAACTTAGTCAGTGTACATTATATCCATATTTTTTTAAAAGTTGTCAAATAAACTGATTTTGAAAGCCTCTTTCAATGTCTTACCTTTCTGTACAACACTAAGAAAATGGCAGT